>CM061750.1:108919246-109203870 GCA_030979885.1 Lolium multiflorum | reverse complement strand
CAAATACCTGCAAAATAGAAAAGAATTCAAATCTGAATTCAAAATAGAAATAAGAAATAAAAACAGAAAAAGAAAAAGAGAGGATAAAAACTTACAGACCTTACAGCACGCAGCCAGCCGGCGACTACGGGCTTGACTGACTGGCCCAAACCCACGGCCAAGGACCAACCGTACCTCTTCGTCCAAATAACGGAGGGAGGTCGTCTCATCCCTGCAGCTGTGCGCATGGGCAGCCAAGACCTCCCCTTGCTCGACTTCGTGACGAGGCTCGCTCTCCCAATGCCGTATAAAAACTACACGACGAACCACGGCCCAGTTCTTCCCCCTCTCCTTGATTTTTGCCCCAAATGTGAAACCTAGCCCGCTCAGCCTCCGACCATCACCGTCGATGGAGACCTCCCCAGGCCAAGCCGCAGAGATGCTTGTTGCGCGTAGATGTACCACGTCAGGTTAGAGACCCCAAGGGAAGGTATGATGCGCACGACGGCAAGTTTCCCTCGGTATGAAACCAAGGTTATCAAAGCAGTAGGAGCCAAGAAGCACGTGAAGGTTGTTGGTGGAGGTGTGTAGTGGGCGCAACACTAGTGAAACCGGCGCCAACGTGGAACTTTGCACAACACAATCAAAGTACTTTGCCCCAACGTAACGGTGAGGTTGTCAATCTCACCGGCTTGTTGAAAACAAAGGATTAAGCGTATCGAGTGGAAAATGGTGTTTGTTTGCAAAAAACAGTAAAGCAGTGGAATGTATTCAGATGTAAAAGAATGGACCGGGGTCCACGGTTTCACTAGAGGTGTCTCTCAATAAAGATAAATAACATGTTGGGTTAACAAATTACAGTCGGGCAATTGACAAAATAAAAATTCAATACATATACAATGATGATTACTATGTGATTTAATCGGGGCATTACGACAAAGTACATAGACCGCTATCCAGTATGCATCTATGCCTAAATAATCCACCTTCGGGTTAGCATCCGCACCCCCTCCAGTATTAAGTTGTAAACAACGCAGATAATTGCATTAAGTATGGCGCGTAATGTAATCAACACAAATATCCTTAGACAAAGTATCGATGTTTTATCCCTAGTAGCAACAGCACATCCACAACCCTAGAACTTTCTGTCGTCCCAGATTCAATGTAGGCATGAACCCACCGAGCATAATTACTCCCTCTTGGAGTTACAAGTATCAACTTGGCCAGAGCCCCTACTAGCAACGGAGAGCATGCAAGAACATAAACAACACATATATGATAGATTGATAATCAACTTAACATAATATTCTATATTCATCGGATCTCGCCAAACACAACATGTAGCATTACAAATAGATGATCTTGATCATGTTAGGCAGCTCACAAGATCTAAGCAATGATAGCACAAGCGGAGAAGACAACCATCTAGCTACTGCTATGGACCCATAGTTCAAGGATGAACTACTCACGCATCAATCCGGAGGCGGGCATGATGATGTAGAGCCCCTCAGGTGATGATTCCCCTCTCGGAAGCAGGGTGCGGAGGCGATCTCCTGAATCCCCAGAGATGGGATTCGCGGCGGCGGCGTCTGCAGAGTTTCGTGTCGTGGCTCTCGATACGGGGGTTTCGCGGCCAGAAGGCTATGTAAGGCGGAAGGGTGGGTCGGGCGTCCACGAGGGCCCACACACTAGGCCGGCGCGGCCCTAGAGCCGCGCCGCCCTAGTGTCTGGCCACCTCGTGGCCCCCCTTCGTCTCTTCGGTCTTCTGGAGGCTTCGTGCAAAAATAGGACATGGCGTTGATTTCGTCCAATTCAGAGAATATTTCCTTACTAGGTTTCAAAACAGCAGAAAACAACAACTGACGCTTCGGCATCTTGTTAATAGGTTAGTCACGGAGTATAATAATAATGTAAAGTATGTATAAAACATTCAGTATTATTATAAAAGTAGCATGGAACATAAGAAATTATAGATACGTTTGAGACGTGTCAAGCATCCCCAAGCTTAGTGCCTCGTTCCCTCCGACGGCCGGAGCCATGGATTCCGGCGACTCGGGCCCAGCTCGACCTCGCCGTCAGTACGGCGTAACCACGGTGAGCTCCTGAGCCTCGCCAAGCGTGCTCGTCTCGGCCGATTTCATCTCGTGGCGTGGCCGTGTCGATGACCTCTGTCCCTGCCAGCGGCACCTCGTGGTTGAGCCATACTCCGGTGACTATTTAGGAGGCGACGCTGAAATGCAGGTAGACTCACCTTGGCGTGCTGAGTCGAGTGGTGTGAGGATCCCGTCCGCGCGAGCCGGAGCAGCGCGCCGTCGCCGACATCCGGCGGCGGGGAGCGTCTACTGCCACGTTGTCGATTTGACTTCGGTCCAAAGGCGATGTGGCAAGCTGACGTGGCCATGACCCCACCGAGGCAGTGATTGTGTGGGTAGACTTAGGTAACTCTAGTATTTACTTTTAAAAATTTAAATCCGAAACTACGCCCAACTTAGAAAGAATATAGAAAATGCATTTCAATTGATAAAAATATAAATAAGATATCAAAATGCTCATAAATGAAATCTATCCAATAAAAATATAATATGAAATTTTATTTTTAATAAAAATTCAATTATTTAATACTTGTTAATTAAGTGTTTTATTTATTTCTAAATTCACTCAAAAATTAAATAATTAGGAAAACTTCCTAAATTAAATAAAAATCATTAAGTAATATAGAAATGCGCTAAAACTATTTTCCTTTATCATTAAATTATTAAATCCTTATTAGAAGGATTTAAACCCTAAATAATAATTATCTTAATTATTAAATTCTTTAAAAATAATAAAATGCCAAATCAATATTATTTTTATTTCCAAAGTTATTGTAACTTCAACTTTATAATGAAGTTATTAACCTAAGAACTATATGGTAATAGGAAACCCTAGTTCCATTATAAATAAAGTTATAATTTCGTAATTTGTATATAACCCTAAAAACCCTAATTGAATTATGCACCAAACCCTAGCTCCATTAATTCATATGAACCCTAATTTGTTTCTAACCTAAACCCTAGGTTAGGAGATGTGAACATGATACTTTCCTTTTATCCATAGAACCATAATTAGCAGCTAATGCATACCCCATGTTCACACAAAATATGGGAACCCTCTTGATAATAAATTGGTATTTCATGTGTTCATACTAAATTAAATCTAGATGATTTAGTAGGGTCAACTAAATGTAAACCTAGCTTCTGTGCAAAGCCATTATCCTTATTGCATCCTTATTTAGCATCACACCACTGTGATGAACTCTAATAGCAACCATTCCTAATAGTTTGCATCATTTACCATACACTAAACCTAATAGTGTTAGGTGTTTTATAAACCATCCTATATAGGAAACAACTATACCTTACTTAATAGATTCAATAGCAAACTTGAGACACCCTCAACCTTAATGAAATACTTCTTATTACTTAAGTAATTTCTTCCAAAGTTATTCTTTTGAAGTAAATAGAGAATTCATCATCAACCCTGCTAATAGGACCTATAAACCCCTAGTTATCTATCACTAGTAGAATATACCAACCATGATAGTAACCAGGTATAATTAATTGCTTCAGATACTTATGCTTAGTTAAAGCCATACAAACTATAGATGCTGATGAATCAACCTTGTTGCTGATCCATCTAATCCATACTCGAGGAAACTAATTGGAACCATAGTAAACCATAGAAGAACCCCACAAACCTAATTATCATACTTGTTCTTAATCAAAGAACATGTTCTTCCAAAGAATTATTCTTTTGAAGTATATGATAAGTAATCATAACCATACCATATAGTACTAAAACCAACCTTGTTCATTACATGTTAGGATTATACCAAATGTTATTGTTGTGTGCTAGTAATATTATTGTTGTGATGTATTGCACTACTTGTACATGATACCAAGTAATCAAACCTTAATAAGAACCTTGTTTGTGAATCACTCTAAAAGTGCAACACACCCTGAATTAATCATCACAACTCACTAATCCTAAATCATCGGGGTTAGGTCACGCTTAGAGCGATTGCATCTCATACTTATGCATTATAGCATATTTGTCAATCTTTTAAACATCGTCATGGACGATGATGCTATTTCAGAATTTTTGAGTTATTGCATGTCGAAGACTTGCCTGCATAATCTTGCAGTCAAGAAAGGCAAGTTCATCGCTTGCTCATGTCACTTTGAGTATTTTTACCAAATTACTTGCAAAGTGTTATACTATCACTCTTGCATGAAAAGCAAAAATGCTACTTTCATATGACGATGTGGTGGGCAATGGAACCATGGTATGAGTATGGTGGAGGTTCCATTGAACATATCTCCTTAAGTAAGTGGTTTTGGTGTTGATGACAATAATTTTATAATGAACATTTCGGTATATAAGATTTGTAGGATGTTGCATGCTCGGTGTGCCCATAGAAAGTTGAAGTGCTTGCAAGATATCAAATGATATTCGTATGTGGTTGATTGTTGGAAGAAAGAATGGAAGAGAAAAGAAAAGAAAATAAAGAAGAAGAAAATGGAAGAAGAGAGGAAGAAATAAAAGAGAGGAAGGGGTGGCCGGCTGCCGGAGAGCTGGCAGTACCGCCCAAGCTTCCAACCACGGCGGAGGCTGCGTGAGTACCGCTTAGTCTGGATATGTGGCCTTATGCCACAATTGTGTCTAGGGCGCTTGGGAGGTTGAGTTGTGAACACCCAGTTTTAAGTCGAATGCCTATTATGCCATACATCACAATCCAGGAATATTGTTTTTTGCGAGACATAATAGATTGATATCACGAACATCATTCATTACATACCATAATCGTCTTACAAATAGAGGATCACAATCCAGTCTTACAACATAGTGGATCTAGAGATCCAAATACAAAACACATAGCGGAAGCGAAGTAGCGGTTGCGGTCCATCTGTTCCACAGGCAACTGTTGACGTCAGGAGTAGTCCTAGTTATCATAGACGTCCTGCTGTCCATCTTCTTGGTTCTGGTACTCCTCTTCATAGTCTGGCCATTTGAATAACCGGGAACAAAGCCATGAGTACTTTAAAGTACTCGCAAACTAATACTAGTGTAAGCACTATCAACTATAGTAAAGGGGTTCTAAGCTCTAGGTTCCTTTGCATAAAGCCAGTTTTATTTCATAAGCTCTTTAGTAATAAAAGACTCTTTATTTGTCTAACTAAACTCAAGTGGGAACATTAGTGTCATTCCCAAAACTCTGTTGTGATTCAAGTCAAAGTCACCATTCACCTTTCAAGTTCAAGTCACAAGTCATATGTCACATTTTTAAAAATGGTCTGATGACGGAACAGTATGGCCTTTCCAACCGTCCATAACCGTGGACACGGCCATTTGAATAGGTTACACTCTGTGAGAGGTTGTACCCCTTGTGCCACAACTTTTGATTACATCCATCAGGGATAGCCCATAATCATACTCAGTATGTGGATCATCAACCATAACCTTTCACTTACATATCCTAGTATAGGCACCTCTCCCCATGAGCTTGGCCTCCCAGTGAAGACAAACCGTCAACCTGGGAACTGCACAGGGCTTGGGTAGGACATTCACCTCATTTCACGTCATTTCACATCATTTCACTTTCCAACGGAGGCAGCCTCGGCATAACCCCTATGGCGCTTGTTTAGAGGGAACCCATACTAGACACATAAACTTCAGTTAAGCCCTACCCATAATCGGGTATTGTGGGGGTACTTGTAAATTGGAATGGTATCGCATCAGAACCCAACCATCATTTTGTAAAGTTCACCATGTAATTCACAAGTCATATTCACCTTCAAAATCTTTCCAATAGAATGACTCATCATTCAAAGGTTTTCAAAGTCATTTCATTTCACATGTTCCCATCTAAAGTAGTCAACTTTATTTAGCGCTAGTAACTAGTCATGAGGGGTGCTAACTAACTTGTATTGCTCTAGGCTAAATTTGATGCTCTTGTTCTACTCTATATCTAGACCAAGTGAATCATGAATCAAAAGGTAAACTTTGATAAACCAAAGTCAAAAAGGTAAAAACTTGGGATAGGATCCTTAAGCATAAAGTAATATGTAATGGTGCCTTGCTCTTGTAGAGTTTTGCATCATTGCACTTTGTAAGAATATTAGCTTGCCTTGGTTAGTTAGTGGTCAAAGTTCTCTTCTTCTTCCTGGTAGTAGACCTCCTCCTCCTGGTATTCCTCGGTACTAGCGTCTATAAACGGATACGAGGTATACAATCACCAAACAATTCTTAAGGGCTAAACTAAGCACACAAATGGTTCACACAAACTATTCTAGCATCACCACATTATTAACATGTTGGTTGACTTTGTTTTCTTTTTAAGAAAAATAATTTCCTCTCATTACAAATTTGGAGTTAGGGTTTCTATGTAGTTCTTTGGAGAAATAATTTCCTCTCATTGAATCTTGTTAAGATTTAATCTCCCCAAATAATAATATATGAACCCATGTTGACCAAAGTCAACAACACTAATCATCATTTGGAAAATGATTTAAATGAGGTATTACACCTCATGCAATTTAACACTAACATGGTAACAATTTAATATCACCAAATAATACAATATGAGATTATATAGACCAAGGTCATTACCTCATGTTGAATTACTTGAGACAAAGATTTAAATGAGACCAATACCTCTCATATGATTTAATAAATAGTTTTGGACAATTTTAAATGGACTAGAAATAGCTACATAGCCATTTTTCAACTAGGCCATGATCATACAAACAACTATGTGATCTTTTTACATAAACGGAATTAGAGTATGTGTGAAATGTGAATTATGAGAATTGGAATCAACTCAAAATCACTTAGGGTTGATTTTTAATAAATGTTTGAATTGGCAAAAGGCCCTGCCTTGTTATTTTACTACTTTAATTCTACAAAGTTTCTAGGGCTGAGGCCAATGGGGTTAGCTACAGCTTTTCACGGGCTTTCTAACAATACCAAATTCACAAAATTTGGCCTAGTAGATATCTTCTGAACTAAATTCGAAAATGGAACTAGTAGTTGTATTAACTGAAAATCCAATTTCAAACATTTGAGCTGCTTGGCCAAGAAAACTAAACGGGCAGAAAACGATTTAAAGCAGCTTGACCATGACGCGTCTGCACGCGCGTGGAGCTGCTGCCCAGTGGGCTCTACCCGTCGAGCGACTAATAAACAGCGACGGTATGAGTTGATCTGGGACGCACGATTAGAACCACGATCCAACGAATCGGTGCATCATCGTCGATAAGCGAGAGGCGGAGCTTCTGCGGCGGCGTGAGCAGGGGGTGGGGAGCTCACCGGCGCTCGGCGCGCTCGTCGGCGGGTGCGCGGCGGCCGTGGTGGTCGAGCGGGCTCCGGTACAGCGGCGTCGCTGGAGGTGGCGCCAATCGTCTCTCGCACGGCGGCGGCGCTGCGGGCTCGGCCGATGCAGTGGGTGGCTCTGGTGGGCAATGTTGCGGTGGAGAGGGTGGAGGAGGTCGAGTGAGGAGGAAGTTGATGGTGTGGTGGATTGAGAAAGGGGAGTGCCCCTTTTATGGCAGACGACGGTATCGTGGGGTGCGGGCAGGTGAGCGATGGCCGGCGAGCGATGGAGGTCCGTGGGGCCCGAGGGAGTGGCGCGTCGTGTGGCGCGTCGATGTGGGTCACGACGGCGTCGGGGGCTGGCAGGGAGGAGACGGAGGTGCAGGCGATCGTCATGTGCGGGCGTGCACGTGGCGGAGGACGGCGATGGTGGCGTTGGCTACGCGCTCGGCGAGCGGTGAGGATGTCTGGAGGTAGTTGGTGACCTGGTGATGGCGTAGGAGAGAGGAGAGAGGTCGAGCGGCGCGACGCGGCGGCGGCCCTGCGCTACAGCGCGTCCGGTGTATCGTGTGGGCGCGCGTCTGTCATCGACAGGCGTGTACGGGCGCGTACGGTGTGTGGCCGGTGCGTGCGTCTCCTTACGTCGATGGTGTGTACCAGCTTGTGCGTGGGGTGAGGGAGGACTCGGAAGACAAAGGTGGAGTTGACCGAGGAGGAGAAGTGGCATGGTGACGGGTGTCATGCCACGGCATGGCTCAAATGATGATGAAAGCATATACTGGCTAGAGTGTCTCTGGTGCTTGTCATGCTGCAAAGGTACAGGATAGGACTCAAGGTGACCTAAGATGGATGGTTTAGGCAAAAATTTGTTGGTTAAAAGGGTGTTGGGGTTGGTAGAAATGGTACACAAGTGTTCGGTCAAATGGCACGATACGTCCATTTTGCATCACTATTTTATATCATAATTTACTGTTATTCAATTGATATATTTCATATTTAGAGATGATACTTATGTTATTTCACCCATTTTGCATGTTTCATGATTATTGGAGAATCATTCACCGGAGTCGGATTACCAACTGGAAAAGACACCGTCGAATGCAATATTTACGGAGATCAACAATTGGCCAGAGTACACCAAAGAGATCTTATTTTCCAGAAGAGCAGGCCAGCCAAAAGGAGGATCGGAGGCCGCCATGGGCCCCCATGAGCCCGGCGCCCGGAACCCTTTGCCTGCACCCTTACCCTGTGCCTCCCACGACCCCTCTCGGCCTCCTCTCTTTCGCGTACTTCATCTTCCCGAAAACCTAAGGCACGGGGGATAAGCGAGAATAGACACAGCCGCCTCTGCGGGGCGGAAAAAACACCAGAGAGAAAAGAGCTCTCCGGCGGGCAGGAATCCGCCGGGGAAATTCCCTCCCGGAGGGGGAAATCGACGCCATCGCCACCGTCATCGAGCTGGACTTCATTGGGATCATCATCATCATCATCTCCACCATCGACACCGCCATATCCACCGCTGCACCTCGTCTCCGCTGTAACATCTAGGGTTGAATCTTGAGTATTTCATGGGAAACTCTCCCGGTGTGATTAGTACTTGTTATTGATGCTATTGAGTGAAACCATTGGATCAAGGTTTATGTCCAGATTGTTATCCATCATCATATCACCTCCGATTATGTTCCATATGATGTCTCGTGAGTAGTTCGTTTAGTTCTTGAGGACATGGGTGAAGTCTAAATGTTAGTAGTGAACTATGTTGAGTAATATTTAATGGTTTGATATTTAAGTTGTGGTGTTATTCTTCTAGTGGTGTCATGTGAACGTCGACTACATGATACTTCACCTTTATAGGCCTAGGGGAGTACATCTTGTATTCGTTTGCTAATTGTGGGGTTGCCGGAGTGACAGCAACCTAAACCCCCGTTGGTATATCGATGCGGGAGGGATAGCAGGATCTCAGAGTTTAAGGCTGTGGTTAGATTTCTCTTAATTACTTTCTTGTATTTGCGGATGCTTGCAAGGGTATAATCACAAGTATGTATTAGTCCTAGGAAGGGCGGTGCATTAGCATAGGTTCACCCACACAACACTTATCAAAGCAATGAAAGATTAATTAGCCGTATGTAGCGAAAGCACTAGACTAAAATTCCGTGTGTCCTCAAGAACGTTTGGTCATTATAAGTAAACAAACCGGCTTGTCCTTTGTGCTAAAAGGATTGGGCCTGGCTGCAATTATTCACTCTGCATTTCTTACTTGTACTTTATTTATACGCACCTGTCAAAACCCACGAAAACTTGTGCAGCAGGCATTTACCGGTGAATCCTTCATCGAAACTGCTTGTCAACACCTTATGCACCTCGTTGGGTTCGACACTCTTATTTATCAAGTACTCGATACCTATACTTGTTGGTCATCATGGCTGCAAGGAGAAATTTTCAAATTTTTGAAATGAATTTTGGTGGAGTTGATTCATATAATATTTGGCACACAATGGTGGTGGTGGTGTGCAAATTTGAATTGATTTGCAAGATTTCAAAAATGGCACAATCTAGAATCTGTTTGAATGTTGCTACTTTGCTTGATGATAATTTGAAATTGGGAAAGAATTTGCAGGGGTGTGCTTTACCAAAGTTGTTCACCTTGATGAGGTCTTGGATGAGGTGCAAAGAGTTGAGGTTGTTTAGTTTAAAAATCTCTTAATACAGAGGCTCAAAGTAGGTGTCATGTTATAATTGGCAGTTTTGACCATTATCTCATGTGAGCTCAAATTGATTTCAAAGTTGATTTGAGTTTATTTGATTCAAATGGTGTTCTTAAGTGTTTAATAATATTCTCCAACCAATGGCACAAGCCAAATTGGCCTAGGTTATGATTTGAGCAAAAATGGCCATAAGCACATGTATGTGTTGATTTGGATTTTTCTATTTTTCTTCTTTATTCCTTTTGCTTCCATTAGGTAGGGTTTAGTGTTTTTGGAGCATTGTAAAGGGTTACCAAACACTCATCATGGAAATCAAACAAGAATTGAGTATGAGCACTATGCATGGCACATAAGTTAATAAAAGTTTTGTTGTTCTTATTTTTGAACAATTGAAATTCTTCTTCTTCATTGATTTGAAATTGGAGCCCCGGCGGTACCTCGGCCGGTACCCCGGCCGGAGGCTCGACCTCCCCTCGACCCGCATCGGCTGGCCCGCTTTGGCCACGTGGCCTGCTCAGTATGGCCGCGCCGGACCATTGAGGGCGTTAGTACCGGCCCAACCTGGGCAGTGCCTGCAGCCAGACCCTTCCAAGCGGCAGGATCTCCTCGGGGAGTGTTTATGGTGCTTCTTCTCCAATGGTTCTCGCTCTCACTTCTTCCCCAAAATCCGAGAAACCATTGTTGAGCTCTATTACTATATCTCTCCTCACCTAAACTTCACCATACTTGAGGATTTGCTAGAGATGACCTAGATCTACTCTTCCACCAAAGGGATTTGTGTTTCATCAACATTCTTAGTGGATCTTTGTGAGGTGACCTCGAAGCTACTCTTCGTACCTATAATTTATGATGTTCCATGCTTGTTTTATGACAATACTTACATGTTTTGCTTGCACTTTATGATGATTTTATGCGTTTTCAGGAACTAACCTATTAACAAGATGCCACAGTGCGAGTTCCTGTTTCTGCTGTTTTTGGTTCGAGAAAGGCTGTTCGGGCAATATTCTCGGAATTGGACGAAATCAACGCCAAAGATCTTATTTTCCCGGGAGGCTCTAGAACACCGAAGGGAGTCGGAGGAGAGCCAGGGGGCCACCACACATGTGGGCCACGCGGGCCCCCTTGCTGGCCGCGCCGGCCTAGTGGGAGGCCACCCTGTCAGCCCTCTGTGCGCCTCTTCGCCTATTTAAGCCCTTTCGACCTAAAAACGCGGTACCAATTGTGAAACTCAGAAAAGACTCCGGGGCGCCGCCATCGCGAAACTCCAATTCGGGGGACCGAAGTCTCTGTTCCGGCACCTTGCCGGGACGGGGAATTGCCCCGGTATCTCAGAAATCCGCATCGCCTCCATCATGCTCAGTGAGTAGTTCCCCCATGGATTACGGGTTCTAGCTGTAGCTAGTAGTTGGTACTCTCTCCCCATGTACTTCAATACAATGATCTCATGAGCTGCCTTACATGATTGAGATTCATCTGATGTAATCGTTGTTGTGTTTGTTGGGATCCGATGGATTGTTACGTTATGATTGTCTATCTACAAAGTTTGTGAAGTTATTGTTGCTGCAATCTTGTTGTGTTTAATGCTTGTCACTAGGGCCCGAGTGGCATGATCTTAGATTTAAGCTCTATCCTTATTGCTTAGATTGTATCTACAAGTTGTTTGCACATGTCTATGTCCGGAACCAAAGGCCCCAAAGTGACAGAAATTGGGACAACTGGAGGGAAAGGCTTAGATATGAGGATCACATGTTTTCACCGAGTGTTAATGCTTTGCTCCGGTGCTCTATTAAAAGGAGTACCTTAATTTCCAGTAGATTCCCTAGAGGCCCGGCTGCCCCCGGCTGGTAGGACAAAAGATGTTGTACAAGTTTCTCATTGCGAGCACGTATGACTATATATGGGAAACATGCCTACATGATTAATAGACTTGATATTCTGTCTTAATGTTATTTCAATCCTATCAATTGCCCAGCTGTAATTTATTCACCCAACACTTGTTATTGGAGAGTTACCACTAGTGTAGATAGTGGGAACCCCGGTCCATCTCTCATCATCATATGCGTTCTACATGTCATTGGAAGTAGTATCAACTATTTTATGTTGCCATTGCTCTCATATTATTGCTACTTCTATTGCTGCTGTGTTACTGTTACTACTGCTCTCATGTTTGCTACTTTCACATCACCCATGTTACTAGTGCTTTTCTAGAGGTGCAGCTGAATTGACAACTCGGTTGTTAAGGCTTATAAGTATTCTTTACCTCACCTTGTTGAATCAATAAATTTGGGTTTTACTTCCCTCGAAGACTATTAGATCCCCTATACTTGTGGGTCATCAAGACTATTTTATGGCGCCGTTGCCGGGGAGGCATAGCTCTACTCATAAGTTCACCTGGGGAGTACACTCTACCTCTCTCTCTTTTTTATTTTATTTTGTTTTGCTTAGTTTACTTTTGTCTAGTTTATTTGTGCTTAGTTTATTTCTGTCTAGTATTATTTTGCTTAGTTTACTTTTGTCTAGTTTCTTTTTGTCTTGTTTTACTTTTCTCATATACCCAAAAATCCATAAAAATTTGAAAAACCTAAAAATTAAAAACTGTTGTTATGGGAGAACCAACAACCTACTTGGAGCTTATAGAATGTTATAATAATTATAGAGAATCAAGAATTGGTAAAATAATGAGTGCATGATAGAAAAATTGAATACAATTGCTAAAATCTTGCTTAGACGCCATGATATAAACTGTTGCTCTCAACATGATACTAAACATCTTAAATTTCAATGTAGCTTTAGTGAGGAATTTTTAATTAAGAACTATAATCGGAATTGCTATATTCATTATGGGTTTGAAGAGGTAGAACAATTTGTCTTATTTATGGGAGCCTCGAGATAGAATCCTTCATGGTTGAGAATTATGAAACTTGTGCTATTTGTAAGGACCTTAAAGATTATGTCTCTACTATCCTTAATTCTTGCATAGAATGCTACAGTAGGAATCCTTATATCCTTGATTATAAAAAGAGACACATTAATGCACAAGAATGCACTCACAATTTGCAGGAACCTGTGGAAGAAGGAATTGATGAACCTGAAAGCTCATTGGATGAAAAAGAGGAGGAAATTGATGAACCTGAAAGCTCATTGGATGAAAAAGAAGAGGAGAGTGATGAACAAAAGGAGGAAGAATAGATTAGCTACCGGCAACCTTCTAATGAGAGTAACTCTTCATCTCTTACACTATTTGATTGTCATCCATGCTTACCGAAAGAGGTTGAATGTTATGTTCCTGTGGATTCTCTTGAAATATTTCCTATGAGTAAAACTTGTGAGAATAATTATGCTCCTGTTATCTATGATAATCCATGCTACTTTGATAAATCTTATGATAATGCTTTGTTTGTGCATGATGTCGAAATGCATGGTACTAAAGAATTTTGCTTGGCAAATGTTTATGATAAAGCTCTAGATGATGGTCCTATGTTACTTGATAATATTAATTGTACTACTAATGAAAATGGGATTGGAAAAGTATTGACTTTATTTAAGAGTCCCATATCTCTTGAGATTGATCGATCACCTTGTTATATTATTGATAAAAGTGAGTTTGAAAGTTTTGATCCTACTATATTTGAGCTTGATAAAAATTATGTGTTTGGAAATCATGAAAAGTATGCTGCATGTGATAGTTATGTTGTTGAGTTTGTATGAAGCTATTGAAAATTATTATGAGAGAGGAAAATATGGTTGTAGAAATTTTCATGGTACTAATACACCTCTCTATATGCTGAAATTTTTTGAAGTTACACTTGTTCTATCTACTTATGCTTGTCACTTTGTTCTTCATGAACTTATTCGTGTACAAGATTCCTTTCCATAGGAAGTGGGTTAGACTTAAATGTTTTTTGAATTTGCTTTTTGATGCTCTCTTTTGCTTCAAATACTATTTCTTGCGAGTGCATCATTTAAAACTGCCGAGCCCATCTTAATGGCTATAAGAAAAGAACTTCTTGGGAGATAACCCATGTGTTATTTTGCTACAGTAATTTGTTTTATATTTGTCTTGGAAGTTGTTTACTACTGTAGCAACCTCTCCTTATCTTAGTTTTGTGTTTTGTTGTGCCAAGAAAAGTCTCTAATAGAAGGTTGATACTAGATTTGGATTTCTGCGCAGAAACAGATTTCTATCTGTCACGAATCTGGGCTGTTTCCTCTGTAGAAAAATCAGAAAAATCTGCCAATTTACGTGCGTGATCCTCAGATATGTACGCAACTTTCATTAGTTTTGAGTTTCTGATTTGAGCAACGGAAGTACCATTTTAAAATTCGTGTTTACTGGCTGTTCTGTTTTGGCAGATTCTGTCTCTGTTTTTGCATTGTCTCTTGTGGACTTTATGTGAGGCTTTCTAGACGTGGAGAGCTGTAGCTAATGTTTATTGAGTTCTTGCAATGTGTCACTGGGACCAAGGTGGATTAAAGTTTTTTGAGTGCTAACCCCTCTAATGAAGTTTATGAGAAGTTTGGTGTGAAGGAAGTTTTCAAGGGTCAAGAGAGGAGGATGATATATGATCAAGAAAAGTGAAAAGTCTAAGCTTGGGGATGCCCCCGTGGTTCATCCCTGCATATTTCAAGAAGACTCAAGCGTCTAAGCTTGGGGATGCCCAAAGCATCCCCTTCTTCATCAACTTATCAGGTTTCTTCTATTGAAACTATATTTTTATTCGGTCACATCTTATGTGCTTTACTTGGAGCGTCTGTGTGTTTCATTTTTGTTTGTGTTTGAATAAAAGATGGATCCTAGCAATCCTTGTTTGGGAGAGAGACACGCTCCGCTTTTTCATATGAACACTTGTTCTTCGTTTTACTTTTAATGTTCAATGAATAAAGTTGGAAGCTATTGCACTTATAGATATTTGGTTGGAAACAGAAAATGCCTCATAATGTCTTGAATAATTTGACACTTGGCAATTGTTTTGAGCTCTCAAGTAGATCATGATTAAGTTTTTTTTTCATGTAGTTTAAACCTATTAGTGGAGAACTACCGTGAGCTTGTTAAAATTGGTTTGCATGATTGGTCTCTCTTAAGGTCTAGATATTTTTTGGTAAAAGTGTTTGAGCAACAAGGAAGACGGTGTAGAGTATTATAATGCTTGCAATATGTTCTTATGTAAGTTTTGCTGTACCGGTTCATACTTGAGTTTGCTTCAAATAACCTTGCTAGCCTAAGCCTTGTATCGAGAGGGAATACTTCTCATACATCCAAAATCCTTGAGCCAACCACTATGCCATTTGTGTCCACCATACCTACCTACTACATGGTATTTCTCAGCCATTCCAAAGTAAATTGCTTGAGTACTACCTTTAAACAATTCAAAATTTATCACCTCTGATTTGTGTCAACAATGTTTTATAGCTCATGAGGAAGTATGTGGTGTTTATCTTTCAATCTTGTTGGACAACTTTCACAATGGACTAGTGGCTTCATCCGCTTATCTAATAATTTTGCAAAAAGAGCTGGCAATGGGATTCCGAGTCCCAAATTAATTAACAAAAATAGACACTCCTCATGGTATGTGATTGTTGGACGGCACACGAAGGATTCGGTTAGCCATGGCTTGAGAAAGCAAGGTGGGGAGGAGTGTCATCATAATAAAACTAAAATAAAAGGCCTCCTTCATGGTATGAGATTGTTGGCGAGGCACCGAGGATTCGGTTAGCCATGGTTTGTGAAGAAAAGGTTGGAAGGAGTGCCACCCAAAATAAATAAAATGGGAGCCGCTCTTTGAAGGTTTGTCTGCCAAGGGGGTTAGAGCCCACTACCATTCGGTGACAACAACAAACACCTCTCAAAATTTTTAATTTTTATACTCTCTTTATGTTTTCAAAACAAAGCTCTAACACAAATATAGCAATCAATGCTTCCCTACTGCGAAGGGCCATTCTTTTACTTTATGTTGAGTCGGTTTACCTACTTCCTTCCATCTTAGAAGCAAACACTTGTGTCAACTGTGCGTTGATTCTTACATACTTGCTTATTTGCATTCATCATATTACTTTGTGTTGACAATTATCCATGAGATATGCATGTTGAAAGTTGAAAGCATCCTGTTGAAACTTAAATCTTCCTTTAATGTTGCTTCGATGCCTTTACTTTGAATCTGTTGCTTTATGAGTTAACTCTTGTGCAAGGCTTTTGATGCTTGTCTTGAAAGTACTCTTCATGAAAAGTTTTGCTATATGTTACCTATTTGTTAGCAACTATAGATCATTGCCTTGAGTCACTTCATTCATTTCATATGCTTTGTAATAGTATGATCAAGGTTATGTAAGTAGCATGTCACTCCAGAAATTATTCTTTTTATCGTTTACCTACTCGAGGACGAGTAGGAACTAAGCTTGGGGATGCTGATACGTCTCCAACGTACCTATAATTTCTGATGTTCCATGCTTGTTTTATGACAATACTTACATGTTTTGCTTACACTTTATGATGATTTCATGCGTTTCTGAAACTAACCTATTAACAAGATGCCCAAGTGCCAGTTCCTGTTTTCTGTTTTCTGCTGTTTTTGGTTCCAGAAAGGCTGTTCGGGCAATATTCTCGAATTGGACGAAATCAACGCCAAAGATCTTATTTTTTCCGGGAGGCTCCGAACACCGAAGGGGTCGGAGGAGGCAGGGCCACCACACATGTGGTCGGCTGACCCCGGGCCGGCTGCCTAGTGGGAGGCCACCTGTCAGCCCTCTGTGCGCCTCTTCGCCTATTTAAGCCCTTTCGACCTAAAACGCAGTACCAATTGACGAAACTCCGGAAAGACTCCGGGCGCCGCCGCCATCGCGAAACTCCCATTCGGGGGACGAAGTCTCTTCGGCACCTGTAGGGACGGGGAAGTGCCCGGAAGCCATCTCCATCAACGCCACCGCCTCCATCATGCTCCGTGAGTAGTTCCCCCATGGACTATGGGTTCTAGCTGTAGCTAGTTGGTACACTCTCCCATGTACTTCAATACAATGATCTCATGAACTGCCTTACATGATTGAGATTCATCCGATGTAATCGGTGTTGTGTTTGTTGGGATCAGATGGATTACGTTATGATTGTCTATCTATGATGGCGTGTAACTCACACGTTCGTTGGGAACCCCAAGAGGAAGGTATGATGCGCACGTAGCAAGTTTTCCCTCAGAAAGAAACCAAGGTTTAATCGAACCGGTGGGAGCCAGAAGCACGTTGAAGGTTGATGGTCGCGAAATGATGCGGCGCAACACCAGGATTGGCGCCAACGTGAACCTGCACAACACAACCAAGTACTTTGTCCCAACGAAACGATGAGGTTGTCAATCTCACCGGCTTGCTGTAACAAAAGATTAAGCGTATCGAGTGGAAGATGTTTGCAAAGAAAACAGTAAACACAATTGCAGTAGATTGTATGCTATGTAAAGAATAGGACCGGGGTCCACAGTTCACTAGAGGTGTCTCTCCCATAAGATAAAAGCATGTTGGGTGAACAAATTACAGTCGGGCAATTGACAAATAGGGGCATAACAATGCATATACATGATATGATAAATATAGTGAGATTTAATTGGGCATTACGACAAAGTACATGGACCGCTATCCAGCATGTATCTAAAAAGTCCACCTTGTTATCATCCGAACCCCATTCAGTATTAAGTTGCTAAGCAACAGACAATTGCATTAAGTATGGTGCGTAATGTAATCGACAACTACATCCTTAGACATAGAATCAATGTTTTATCCCTAGTGGCAACAGCACATCACAACCTTAGAACTTTCTGTCACTGTCCCAGGTGTCAATGAAGGCATGAACCCACTATCGAGCATAAATACTCCCTCTTGGAGTTAAGAGTAAAAACTTGGCCAGAGCCTCTACTAATAACGGAGAGCATGCAAGATCATAAACAACACATAAACAATAGATTGATAATCACCATAACATAGTATTCTCTATCCATCGGATCCCGACAAACACAACATATAGTATTACATATAGATGATCTTGATCATGTTAGGCAGCTCACAAGATCCAACAATGAAGCACAATTAGGAGAAGACGACCTCTAGCCTGCTATGGACCCATAGTCCAGGGGTGAACTACTCACTCATCACTCCGGAGGCGATCATGGCGATGAAGAGTCCTCGGAGATGAATCCCCTCTCCCGCAGGGTGCCAGGCGATCTCCTGAATCCCCGAGATGGGATTCGCGGCGGTCTCTGAGGTTTTCCGCATCGTGGCTCTCGGTACTAGGGTTTTCGTCGGAGGCTTTAAGTAGGCGGAAGGGTAGGTCAGGGGCCCACGAGGAGGCCCAGATATGACGGTGGCGCGCCGGGGGCCGGGAGCCACGCCGCCTAGTCCGGCCACCTCGTGGCCCACTTCGTTATCTCTTCGGTCTTGGAAGCTTCGTGCAAAATAGGACCCTGGGCGAAGATTTCGTCCAATTCGAGAATATTTCCTTACTAGGATTTCTGAAACCAAAAACAGCAGAAACAGAACTGGCTCTTCGGCATCTTGTTAATAGGTTAGTTCCAGAAAATGCATAAATATGACATATAATGTGCATAAAACATAGGTATCATCAATAAAGTAGCATGGAACATAGAAATTATCGATCGTCGGAGACGTATCAGAATCCCCAGCTTAGTTCGCTCGTCCCGAGCAGGTAAAACGATAACAAAGATAATTTAAAGTGACATGCCATCATAATCTTGATCATACTATTTGTAAACATATGTAATGAATGCAGCGATCAAAAACAAAGGTAATGACATGAGTAAACAAGTGAATCATATGACAAAGACTTTTCATGAATAGTACTTCAAGACAAGCATCAATAAGTCTTGCATAAGAGTTAACTCATAAAGCAATAAATCAAAGTAAAGGTGTTGAAGCAACACAAAGGGAAGATTAAGTTTCAGCGGTTGCTTTCAACTTATAACATGTATATCTCATGGATATTGTCAACATAAAGTAGTATAACAAGTGCAATATGCAAGTATGTAGGAATCAATGCACAGTTCACACAAGTGTTTGCTTCTTAAGGTGGAAGGAGATAGGTAAACTGACTCAACAATAAAAGTAAAAGAATGGTCCTTCAAAGAGGAAAGCATCGATTGCTGTATTTGTGCTAGAGCTTTTATTTTGAAAACATGAAACAATTTTGTCGACGGTAGTAATAAAGCATATGAGTTATGTAAATTATATCTTACAAGTTGCAAGCCTCATGCATAGTGTACTAATAGTGCCCGCACCTCGTCCTACTTAGCTTGGACTACCGGATCTTTGCATGCCATGTTTCAACCAAGTGTCACAAAGGGGTACCTCCATGCCGCCTGTACAAAGGTCTAAGGAGAATGCCCGCATTTTGGATTTCTCGCTTTTGATTATTCTCAACTTAGACATCCATACCGGGACAACATGGACAACAGATAATGGACTCCTCTTAAATGCATAAGCATGTAGCAATGATTATTATTCTCATAAGAGATTGAGGATATATGTCCAAAACGAAACTTCAACCATGATTCATGGCTTTAGTTAGCGGCCCAATGTTCTTCTCTAACAATTTTGCATGCTCCAACCACTAAAATGATAGATCCTTCAGACAAGAAGGACATGCATAGCAACTCACATGATATTCAACAATAGTTGATCCCCAGAAGCATGGTTATCGCACAACAAGCAACTTAATAAAAGATAAAGTGCATAAATACATATTCAATACTACGATAGTTTTTAAGGCTATTTTGTCCCATGAGCTATATATTGCAAAGGTGAATAATGGAATTTTAAAGGTAGCACTCAAGCAATTTACTTTGGAATGGCTGAGAAATACCATGTAGTAGGTAGGTATGGTGGACACAAATGGCATAGTAGTTGGCTCAAGGATTTTGGATGCATGAGAAGTATTCCCTCTCGATACAAGGTTTAGGCTAGCAAGGTTATTTGAAGCAAACTCAAGGATGAACAAGTGCAGCAAAACTCACATAAAAGACATATTGTAAACATTATAAGACTCTACACCGTCTTCCTTGTTGTTCAAAACTCAATACTAGATATTATCTAGACCTTAGAGAGACCAAATATGCAAATCAAATTTTAGCAAGCTCTATGTATTTCTTCATTAATGGGTGCAAAGCATATGATGCAAGAGCTTAAACAAGAGCACAACAATTGCCAAGTATCACATTATCCAAGACATTTTAGAATTACTACATGTAGCATTTTCCAATTCCAACCATATAACAATTTAACGAAGAAGAAACTTCGCCATGAACATTATGAGTAAAGCCTAAGGACATATTTGTCCATATGCAACAGCGGAGCATGTCTCTCTCCCATACAGTGAATGCTAGGATCCATTTTATTCAAACAAAACAAAAACAAAACAAACCGACGCTCCAAGTAAAGAACACAAGATGTGACTGAATAAAAATATAGTTTCAGGGGAGGAACCTGATGATGTTGTCGATGAAGAAGGGGATGCCTTGGGCATCCCCAAGCTTAGACGCTTGAGTCTTCTTAGAATATGCAGGGGTGAACCAAGGGGCATCCCCAAGCTTAGAGCTTTCACTCCTCTTGATCATAGTATATCATTCACCTCTCTTGACCCTTGAAAACTTCCTTCACACCAAACTTCAAGCAAACTCATTAGAGGGTTAGTGCACAATTAATAATTTCACATTCAGAGGTGACACAATCATTCTTTACACTTCCGGACATTGCATAAAGCTACCGGACATTAATGGATCAAAGAAATGAATCCAAAATAAGAAAAAGGGCAATGCGAAATAAAGGCGAGAATCATCAAAAAGCAACGTCCGTAAAGACGAATTTAAAGTCGGCACCGGACTTGCTCAAATGGAAAAACTCAAAACTAATGAAAGTTGCGTACATATCTGAGGATCACGCTCGTAAATTGGCAGATTTTTTCGAATTTTCTACAGAGGACTGTGCCGATTCGTGACAGACAGCAATGCTGTTTCTGCGCAGCGATCCCAAATATAACATCAACTTTGACATAGAAACTTTACTTGGCACAAAAACATGATAAGGAGAGGTTGCTACAGTAGTAAACAACTTCCAAGACTCAAATATAAAACAAAGAAATTGCTGTAGTAAAAACATGGGTTGTCTCCCATAAGCGCTTTTCTTTAACGCCTTTCCTAGGCGCAGAAAGTGCAAATCAAGTAACATCGAGAGATGAAGCATCAACATTATTTTTCATGCAAACACAACTTGTTGCAGAGGTACTTTAGGTGCTCCATTATCTAAATTCTCTATGGTAGTGCTAGGAGTTTTAGAAATTTTAGGCCTATAATAATGCTTTTGTTTAGGCACTTTAGAGGCGTACATGAATTTTTGCTCTTTACCCACATAAGCTTTCTCATTATACTTGAGAGAAGAAAAAGGTTGAACCCAAGGTTCCCATAGCTTTTTCAAGTTCATCAATCCTATTGGTTTGATTATCATGGATAACACAAGTTCCTAGGACACTAATTCTTTCATCAATTCCTCCTAGGGATTTATCAAGTTCATCAGTTTTATCCAATAACATTTCCAATTTAGTTTCAATACTTGGAAAATTTTTCTCTATGGTTTCCAATTTTTTCATAACATCCTCAAGAGAGATTTCAATTTTAACTTCATTAACAGTGGTATTCCAACTAGACTCTCAATGATGCAACTAGCTTCTAAAGCGGGAGTACCTAGGAAATTACCTCCCGAAAGAGTATCAAGAACATATCTATTCCAACTAGATAAACCAACATAAAAGTTCCTAAGAAGGATAGTGGTGGAGTGTTTCTTAATGCACCTATGATGAGCTAATTCTATACCAAGCATCTTTAAAACTTTCTCCACCTTGTTGCTTAAAAGAACGAACTTCAACTTCAGGATTACTCATGATAACAGCAATAAAGTAAACTAGGCAAATAAAGTAAAGACAAGTAACTAATTTTTGTGTTTTTGATATAGAGAGCAAGACGGTAAATAAAGTAAAACTAGCAACTAATTTTTGTATTTTGATTTAGTGCAGCAAACAAAGTAGTAAATAAAATAAAGCAAGACAAAAACAAAGTAAAGAGATTGAGAAGTGGAGACTCCCCTTGCAGCGTGTCTTGATCTCCCCGGCAACGGCGCCAGAACAAGAGCTTGATGGCGTGTAACTCACACGTTCGTTGGGAACCCCAAGAGGAAGGTATGATGCGCACGTAGCAAGTTTTCCCTCAGAAAGAAACCAAGGTTTAATCGAACCAGTAGGAGCAAGAAGCACGTTGAAGGTTGATGGTCGCGAAATGTGATGCGGCGCAACACCAGGGATTCCGGCGCCAACGTGGAACCTGCACAACACAACCCAAGTACTTTGTCCCAACGAAACAGTGAGGTTGTCAATCTCACCGGCTTGTTGTAACAAAGGATTAAGCGTATCGAGTGGAAGATGTTTGCAAAGAAAACAGTAAACACAATTGCAGTAGATTGTATGCTATGTAAAGAATAGGACCGGGGTCCACAGTTCACTAGAGGTGTCTCTCCCATAAGATAAAAGCATGTTGGGTGAACAAATTACAGTCGGGCAATTGACAAATAGAGAAGGGCATAACAATGCATATACATGATATTATAAATATAGTGAGATTTAATTAGGCATTACGACAAAGTACATAGACCGCCATCCAACCGCATCTATGCCTAAAAAGTCCACCTTCAGGTTATCATCCGAACCCCATTCAGTATTAAGTTGCTAAGCAACAGACAATTGCATTAAGTATGGTGCGTAATGTAATCGACAACTACATCCTTAGACATAGAATCAATGTTTTATCCCTAGTGGCAACAGCACATCACAACCTTAGAACTTTCGTCACTGTCCCAGGTGTCAATGAAGGCATGAACCCACTATCGAGCATAAATACTCCCTCTTGGAGTTAAGAGTAAAAACTTGGCCAGAGCCTCTACTAATAACGGAGAGCATGCAAGATCATAAACAACACATAAACAATAGATTGATAATCACCATAACATAGTATTCTCTATCCATCGGATCCCGACAAACACAACATATAGTATTACATATAGATGATCTTGATCATGTTAGGCAGCTCACAAGATCCAACAATGAAGCACAATTAGGAGAAGACGACCATCTAGCTACTACTATGGACCCATAGTCCAGGGGTGAACTACTCACTCATCACTCCGGAGGCGATCATGGCGATGAAGAGTCCTCCGGGAGATGAATCCCCTCTCCGGCAGGTGCAGGCGATCTCCTGAATCCCCCGAGATGGGATTCGCGGCGGCGGCGTCTGGAAGGTTTTCCGTATCGTGGCTCTCGGTACTGGGGTTTTCGCGACGGAGGCTTTAAGTAGGCGGAAGGGTAGGTCGGGGAGCCACACGAGGGCCCGGATGACAGTGGCGCGGCCGGGGGCCGAGCCGCGCCGCCTATGGTGCCACCTCGTGCCCCACTTCGATATCTCTTCGGTCTTCGGAAGCTTCAAAAGGGCGAAGATTTCGTCAATTCCGAGAATATTTTTACTAGGATTTCTAAAACCAAACAGCAGAACAACAGCTGGTTCTTCGGCATCTTGTTAATAGGTTAGTTCGGAAAATGCATAAATATGACATATAATGTGCATAAAACATGTAGGTATCATCAATAAAGTAGCATGGAACATAAGAAATTATCGATACGTCGGAGACGTATCTATCTACAAAGTTTGTGAAGTTATTGTTGCTGCAATCTTGTTGTGTTTAATGCTTGTCACTAGGGCCCGAGTGGCATGATCTTAGATTTAAGCTCTATACTTTTGCTTAGATTGTATCTACAAGTTGTATGCACATGTCTATGTCCGGAACCAAAGGCCCCAAAGTGACAGAAATTGGGACAACTGGAGGGAAAGGCTTAGATATGAGGATCACATGTTTTCACGGAGTGTTAATGCTTTGCTCCGGTGCTCTATTAAAAGGAGTACCTTAATTTCCAGTAGATTCCCTAGAGGCCCGGCTGCCACCGGCTGGTAGGACAAAAGATGTTGTACAAGTTTCTCATTGAGCACGTATGACTATATATGGGAAACATGCCTACATGATTAATAGACTTGATATTCTGTCTTAATGCTATTTCAATCCTATCAATTGCCCAACTGTAATTTGTTCACCCAACACTTGTTATTGGAGAGTTACCACTAGTGTAGATAGCTGGGAACCCCGGTCCATCTCTCATCATCATATACTCGTTCTACATGTCATTGGAAGTAGTATCAACTATTTTCGGGTGCCATTGCTCTCATATTATTGCTACTGCTGCTGTGTTACTGTTACTACTGCTCTCATATTACTGCTACTTTCACATCACCCCTGTTGCTAGTGTTTCCAGGTGCAGCTGAATTGACAACTCAGTTGTTAAGGCTTATAAGTATTCTTTACCTCCCTTGTGTCGAATCAATAAATTTGGGTTTTACTTCCCTCGAAGACTGTTGCGATCCCCTATACTTGTGGGTCATCAGTGACCTCAAAGCTACTCTTCGTGTAAAGCTTCGTGGTTACATCTTGGGAGCCTCCAATTTGGTTGTGGATGTGTGCCCCAAGCTTCGTGTAAAGGTGCCGGTTGCGACCTCAAGGCAACCGCTTAGTGGAGCGTGGGCTAGGCCTTTGTCGCGTTGCTCACAGGAGAATAGGGTGAGCCTTTGTGGCGTTGGTTGGACTTCGTGTCACCACACCCCTCCGAACGTAGATGTACCTTCTTGCAAAGGAAGGGAACTACGGGAATCATATCATCGTCTCTCCGTGTGCTCCACCTCGGTTACATCTATCCTCTCACCGCCTTAACTACATGTATCTTGTATTGTTGCTTGCTATCTTGTCATATAGGTGAGTTCACTTAGTTGCATATCTAGAGAATTTACCTTTGTGTCAAGCCTAATTTGAAAAAGTATTAAAATTTGAGATTACACCTATTCACCCCCCCTCTAGGTGTCATACGATCCTTTCAATTGGTATCAGAGCCTCGGCTCTTGTTTCGGGCTTTACCGCCTAAGAGAGTATGGCCGATGAGGGGGAGCCCGCATCCATGGAAGACATCAAGGAATTGAAATCGTCAATCTCCTCGATGAATGACTCTATAAGTGAATTAAGGGAGATGATGATGAGCTTTATGCAAGCCAATAAACCTCCTATCCCTCCTACCACCACTACCGAGGTTGTCACTCCTATTGTTGATAAAACCTCCCTTGGTGCCTCTACGGAGGCCGAAACCAAGGATGGAGAGGGTAGTGGTGAGTCTCTTCCCAAGTTAGATCCTAATGCCACCGGAGTGTACTCGACGGTTGCTCCTCCGCTCGTGTATTCTCCGGATCCTCCCATTCCTCACCCTCGCATTAATCCACGAGGAGATCCACCGTCACTTAATCCTAATGCTTTTTCTTTGTGGCAAACCAAGATGAAGTCTTATTTAAATTCCTCATCTATTGAACTATGGAGAATTGTTGTTGAAGGATACAAGCCTCACAATCCTAATGGTTTGTCTCGTAGGGAAGTGGTTGATTGCCAACTCAACGCCACCGCCTTATATATGATTCAACAAGCCGTTAGTGAGGATGATAGACCCTACATCGAGAAAGCAACAACCGCCAAGGATGCTTGGGATATTCTCGCCGAAGTATTCCTTGGAAGCTCAAGCATGAGGCAAAATAAGTTCCAAGAGGTTAGCAATAAAGCCGAAGGTTTCTACATGGAAGATGGTGAACATCATCGGGATATGTACCGCCGTCTCAAGGCTCTTGCTATATCCTTTCGAGACCTTGGTGCCACTTATGTTGATGATGATTGGATCAAGAGGAAGTACATCAATGCCTTATTACCCTTTGAACCGGCCGATCTAAGGATTCTCAAGAACAAGCACAACTTTGAGCAAATGACCTCCAATGATGTCATGCAAGAAATGGATGCTTTCAAAGTTGAGTCAAAGATTGCCGTTGATAGTCGTGCTCGGGCCACTGGGATGAAGAGAAGTGAAAACTTAGCATTGAAGGCACATGTGTGTGTTGAGGATGAAGAAGAATTGATGGAAACTAAGTATGAAGGGCACTCCGATGAACTCAAACGTGATCTACATGGTCACATTGCTCTTCTCACTAAATCCTTTTGGAGAGACCCTTCCAAGTACAAGTTAAAGGGAAACCAAAGAGGAGATGCTAAGGGCCCAAGAGTTAGAACTTGCTACAATTGTGGCAATCAAGATCACTTCATTGCCGAGTGCCCATATGAGAATAGAGAAGATCATGGTGGAAAGCTCATTCTCAAGGACAAGTCAAAGGCTCCACGCAAGAAGCCCTTTGTCAAGAAGAGTGGCTATGACATTTGCAAGAAGCCATCAAAGTATGTGTTGATTGCCCGTGAGGAGTATTCTTCCGGAGAAGAAGAAGACGATGACAAAGATGACTCAAGAAGTGAGGTGGCCGCTATTGCTATCACCTCCACACCTTCATCATCTCTCTTTGAATCTCCCAATGAGGACTCCTCCAACAATGCAAGATGTCTCATGGTCAAGGCCTCTCATGCTCTCACTTTCGGAGATGAAGAAGATGCTCACGAAGACACATTAAGTGAAAAGGCCTCTAGTGCCTCTACCCCTATGACATCTCTCTTCAAATCTCCCAATGAGGACCTCTCATTCAACCTCAACAAGTGCCTCATGGCCAAGACCTCCGAGGTAACTACTTCATCCAAACCCACCTCCAAGACTATTGTTTCGGAATGTGATCTTGAGAGTCTCAAGATAAAGAGAGAAATTATTAGCTTGGATGAATTTATCTCTACTTGCACATGCCAATGATCTCCTTGATCTCAAGGAGAGATTTGAGAGAGAAAATGCCGATGAGATTGGTGCATTATCTCAAGCTCTTGGGGAAGAACAAGAGCTTAGAGAAGCTTTAGAGGAAAAGTTGTCTTCCATTGAGGAAATTCACAATGAAACCTTATCCAACCTCACTAAAGAGCGTGATCATGCTATTGCCTTATCTAATGTGCTTAAAAAGGAAAAAAGTTGAATTTGGTGTTGGTCATGCTAAACTAACTAAGGAGTTAGAGAAACTTGAAAAGACTCACAAGGCCTTGGAAAGTGAATTCTCTACCCTTACCAAGTCACATGAGCAACTTCAAATTCAATTAACTAAAAATGATATGCCTAGTTCTTCTACTTCTTCTTGTGATCATGTGAATGTTATTAAGGAGAACACTAGGTTGAAGGCCAAGTTTGCTAAGTCCTTTCCTCCCCAAGGTGAGAAAAATTTGGATGATCTTTTGAACAATCAAAGATCAAACAATGGGAAGGAGGGGATTGGATATGGGATTAACACAAACACGAACAAGAAGGCCAAGCCCGCACAAGCAAAGGAGAAAAATGTTGTGGGTGGTGATTGATACGTCCAAAACGTATCTACTTTCCCGAACACTTTTGCTATTGTTTTGCCTCTAATTTGTGTATTTTGGATACAACTAACACGGACTAACGCTGTTTTCAGCAGAACTGCTCTGGTGTCTCGTTTTTGTGCAGAAATCCAACTTTCGGGAAAATCCTCGGAATTCTTGCAGAAGGCCCTATTTTACCAAAATATTGACGGAGCCGAAGGGCAAAGGAGGTGGAGGCCCGGGCCCCCACCACATGGCGGCGCGGCCGGGGGGGCCCGCGCGGCCATGTGGTGTGGCCCCTCGGCCGGCCTCCGACGCCCCCTTCGGACTACTTATTGGTTTCGACCTGAAAACGGAGAGAAGTCGAAGTCGCCGTAAACCCTCGTAGAGCCGCACATCGCGAAACTCCGTCGCGGGAGCCGGAAGTCTCCGTTCGGCACTCCGCCGGGACGGGGAATTGGAGGAGATCTTCACCGCCATCACCGCCAACGCCTCTCCATCGACCAGCCATGTTTCCCCCATCCATGTGTGAGTAATTCCCCCGCTGTAGGCTGAAGGGGATGGTAGGGATTGGATGAGATTGGTCATGTAATAGTCATAAGATTGTTAGGGCATAGTGCCTAGTATCCGTAGATGTCACTTTTATGATATTGTTGCAACTTGTTATGCTTAATGCTTGTCACTAGGGCCCGAGTGCCATGATCTCAGATCTGAACATGTTATTGATTCATGAAGATATTCGTTGTTTATGATCTTACCTGCAAGTTGTATACACATGTCGCTGTCCGGAACCAATGGCCCCGAAGTGAGAGAAATCGGGACAACCGGAGGGGATGGTAGTGATGTGAGGATCACATGTGTTCACGGAGTGTTAATGCTTTGCTCCGGTACTCTATTAAAAGGAGTACCTTAATTTCAGTAGTTTCCCTAGAGGCCCGGCCGCCACCGGCTAGGACAAAAGATGTTGTGCAAGTTTCTCATTGCGAGCACGTACGACTATATATGGAACACATGCCTATTGATTGATTAGTACTTGGATACCGTTTTATTATTATCCGCAAATGCCCATGCTTTGATTGTTACATGAGTTTCTCTCATCCATGCAACGCCCGTTAAATCCGTCCTTGTGCCTACAGTATTTTAATCCTGCTGTTTACTATAATCACTATTGCTGTCTTTATTTTGCTGTTATTTCGCTATTTCCACTGCCATAAAACTGTTACTACTGATAAACTCTTGCGAGCAAGTCTGTTTCCAGTGTAGCTGAATTGACAACTCCGCTGTTAAGGCTTACAAGTATTCTTTGTCTCCCCTTGTGTCGAATCAATAAATTGGGTAATACTTCCCTCGAAGACTGTTGCGATCCCCTATACTTGTGGGTCATCAAGACTATTTTCTGGCGCCGTTGCCGGGGAGCATAGCTTTATTTGGAAGTTCACTTGGATTGATATTGTTCGCTGCAAATTCTCCATTATGGGTAAACCTCGCGATACTAAGATCGCCATATTACCATCCACTACAAGAAAAGGTACAACTCTGAGTACCTCTGCTGCTCTTGATTCACCATCTGTGATTGATAAACTTGTTTCACCGCCACATGCTTCACATGCTGGTACTTGCTGAATCTGAAAATTCTCATAATATTGATAATGTTTCTGCTGTGCTTGATGATAGTGGTTCATTGGGATCTTTTCTAGATGCTACGATTGCTAGGTCTAGACAAATTGAAAATACTGAAACTCCTAATGCTACTACACCTGTTAATTCACCTAAACTTGATTATTCTAGTGATGATCTGATGAAGATTATGTGAGCTTGATGATGATTTTATTGAAAAATGCAATGCTACTACTGATGCAAGAAAAATTAAAAAGTTGCTTGCAGAACATGCTGTTAGATATAAACCATCTCCTGATCCTAAATTTGCCACATCTCCTATAAACATTAGGGATAAAGATTATGATTTTTCTCTTGATCTATCTCATATAGCTATTGTTGAGAAAACACCCTTTTGTGGTACTGAAAAAGAAAGTGCTGTTGAACACTTGACTGAGTTATCTACTCTTAGTGGCGTGTTTTCTGATGATGTCAAGATGCTTACTTTGTCGCTAAAATTTTCCTTTCTCATTAAAGGATGATGCTAAAACTTGGTATAATAATTTGCCTCCTGGTTCTATTAAAAGTCCAATTGACTTGCGTGATGTTTTCTTTCGAAAATACTTTCCTGCTAGTGCTCAACATGCTGCTTTGCAGAGAATTTATAATTTTGACCAGGAAGATGGAGAGAAATTGCCCGAGGCTTGGGCTAGATTTTGTTCTCTTATTAGAGCTTAGCCTGACCATGATTTGGAAAAGCATGATTTACTTGATATATTTTATAGTGGACTAACCATTGAGTCTAGGGCATACCTGGATAGTTGTGCTGGTTGTGTTTTCAGGAAAAGAACTCCAGACGACGCTGAAGAATTATTGGCTAAAATAGGCCGGAATCATGATGATTGGTCTACACCTGAACCAACCCCGACACCGATAGTGAAGAAGAGGGGTATGATTAAATTAAATGATGAAGATATGAGGGAAGCCAAGAAGTCTCTTAAAGAGAAGGGTATTAAACCTGAAGATGTGAAGAATTTACCTCCTATAGAAGATATATGTGAGACAATTCCCCCTTCATCCATGATTGAGGTACACTCGCTTCAACACTTTACTAGGGAAGATATTCCGTATTCAAAATCTCCTGCTCAATGCTTAGATGAATTTGGTAATTATATTGTTAAGCAAGAAACTTTAATATGAGAGTAGAGAATCATTTAATGGAAAATTCCGAGCTATTAGTGAATTGCATGATATTGTGGAGAGAACCTCCAATTATGTTAAGATACTTGTTAAACATTTTCAAATGGTTCAAACTCAAATTGATCAACTTACTAAAGTGCAAAATGACTTGTTGGGAAATAATTCTAAAGAAAAACATGCTTGTGAAGTAACAACTAGAGGTGGTGCTTCTACCCAGGATCCTCTATATCCTGAAGGGCATCCCAAAAGAGTTGAACAAGATTCTCAACTAATTAAAACTAGTGCTCCATCTAAGAAAAACAAAAAGAAACATAAGAATGTTGTAGAATCCTCTGAACCTGTTAATGATCCTAATAGTATTTCTATTTCTGATGCTGAAACTGAAAGTGGTAATGAACATGAGGAAGATAATGATAAGAATGATACCCTGATAAAGAAGAAATTGAAAAAGAACCAGAAAAGCATGCTAAAAATAAAAAGTACACTAAAGAGAGGATTTTATTATTGAGAAACATGGTAATGAAAAGAACCTTGGGTTCAAAAGCATGCCTTTTCCTGCTACGAAACTAAAATCAAAGGAGGAGAACATTGTAATAAATTTTGTGATTGGATGAAACCTTTATTTTTGCAAATCCCTTTGACTGATGCTATTAAATTGCCTCCTTATTCAAAGTATATGAAAGATATTGTTACTAACAAAAGGAAAATCCCCAATGAGGAAATTTCCACTATGCTCGCTAATTACTCCTTCAATGGTAAGATTCCCAAGAAGTTGGGCGACCCAGGTATACCGACTATTCCTTGTTCCATCAAGAATAATTATGTTAGAATTGCTCTATGTGATTTGGGAGCAGGTGTGAGTGTGATGCCTTTTTCTCTTTATAAGAGACTTGATTTAGATAAATTGATACCAACTGATATATCTTTGCAAATGGCTGATAAATCTTGCTATTCCTGTTGGTTTATGTGAAAATGTTCCTGTTCAAGTTACTCAGCATTGCTTGATATTAACGATTTTGTTGTGTTGGAAATGCCTGAAGATGATAATATGTCCATTATTCTTGGAAGACCCTTTCTTAATACTGCAGGGGCTGTTATTGATTGCAATAAAGGCATGGTTACTTTCAATGTTGATGATAAGGAACACACTGTCTATTTTCCCAAGAGGATTGATAAAGTATGTGGAGTCAATACAATTTTTAATGTGAAAACTATCAAAGTGGGATCCATTGATTGTCCTATATATGAGCCTAAAGAAGAATATCAAACTCTTGTGATTGGATCCATATCAATTCAATATAAGGTAACATGATTGATTTGAGGTTTATTTCTTCTTATGTCATATAAAATTTATTTGGTAGCAAGACTTGATCAACCTTGTTAACAAGTATATTTTATTGCATAAAGGAGCTAAACAACACTTCTTTCTTTCTTTCTCCCTCCACCTATTTTATTTGTTGTAGCACTTTTGTTTTGCAATATGCTTTAGTCATTTAAGATTTTAGAAATCATTTTCCTGCGCAGTAATCATTAATTTAATACCCAGAAATGTGCATTTTTCGAAGTTCTCTAAAAATTACAAAAATTACACCGTTGGTCCTATTTTTCGAGAGGCACACTGGAGCACAGAGGATGACCTGTGGGGCACCAGGGGGTGCCACACCATAGGCCGGCGCGGCCGCAAGGGGGCGCGCCACCTTGTGGTGTGGGCCACCCCTGCCCCACTACACCATCTCTTCCTCCCAGCATCTCTCTCTCCGAAAAAGCTCGTACCAAGTTTCTCTCACTCGTGTTTTGCTCAAGAACTCGCGATTTTTCGATCTCCTTGCTCAGCCCAGATTTCTGTTTGAAATTTGGCATATTTACTCCTTGGTATGTGACTCCTTTGATTGTCCAATTAGAATTTCATTTGGTTGAGTATATCTTGAATATTTTGCTGCTGTAGATAACATGTTTAGTGAGCTTGCATGCTTGTTCTAAGTGGAAGAAATTAGTTTTGATGCATGTTTAGTACTCTAGCAAGTTCCTATAGTAGTTCCCTTCAATTACACACCTTGAAATCAAATTTTATAATGATTGTTGAAAATTTCAGAAGGGGGAGATGAAGAAATTCAAATTTGGAGAGTTGTTCAAGAAATCAACAACCAGCACCGGTAGGCCCTCAAGGGCGTCTACTCAAATTAGGCGATCCTACAATGAGGATGTCATTGCGCCTAGCTTCGCGCCCGAGGAGGACCATGGGGCTCCTAATGCTTCATCCTTCCCCTGTTATGAGTTTCTGACCAATGCAGGGATATTGGATGACTTCTTCACCCTTGTCAACAGGGCAGGCCTAGCCACCTACGTGGGAGACGAGAGGGGACAATATTACAGGCTCACCAAAGTTTTCGTTGAGAGCTTCAAGTTCCACAACACGGAATATGAGCCGACAGTCGCATTCAAGATTTATGATATTCCTGTTACCATGAAATTGGAAGAATTTTTTTGTGCATTGGGTATTGCCCCTGTAGGTACAGCAAGGAGGATTGATGACAACCCCCGGGACTTGTTGGAGCTCTACCGAGGGATCACCGGGGATGATTGCCGCACCATCCAGCGAGGGAAGATAAGAAACATTCAACTCCCCGCTATTAAATATTTCGCATATTACATTGGTACTAGCATTTTGGGTAGAGAAAATACTAGCAACATCTCTAGCTACCATCTTGCTTTCTTGAATGTTGCACTTACTGGAGAGACACCTTATCATCTTGGTTCTCTTATTGCCGCCTGTCTAGCAGGGGGCCTATTTTTGGAGGAACTATTGCACTGCGCATTTTAACACATTTAGATATTCCTCTTGATTCTAATGATGTACCATTAACCCCTAGGAAACTAGATATTGCTGCTATGAAGAGCCATCGTTTTGTTACTACTGACTCCACTATAGATAATATGGTCTATAGAATGTTGTTTGCTGATGGGAATGAGAAGGAAATCCCTCTTCCCCAGCCAGGTTTGTTCAATATTGACAGGCAATCATGGTCGCTCACTAAGGAGGCGGTGGAGGAACATATGAAGATACAAGAATTCCACCAGCAACATGACTCCGAGAACGCCGAGCCCTCCTACGACTACACCGTCACGTACCCGACGTTTCCTCCAGCACATACATGGAACCGGGGTCGTCCTTCGTCATATTACGAAGACACCACTTCATGGGGACCGTGGGAATGAACTCACTTAGGCCAAAAGCCTAAGCTTGGGGAGGTATACAGGCATCACTCATTCTTTGCATATTATGGTTGCTGGATACTTGTACATACTTGTTTAGTCTTTAGAGTAGTTTTCTAATGAGAGGAGATGATATTTGGGGAAGTGCTGTCCAAAAACAGATTCTGGCTGTTACCAAAATTCGTACGCACAGCCAGAACGTTATTTTGAGTTGCCAATTTTTGTTAATTTCGATTGTTATCTGCTGTCGGATTTGGCAGATTTTTGTCATCCTGCTTTTCTGTGTTTCTGTTGGTTTGCATTCTTTTGTTTTCGCTTGTTTCTCTCCTAAAACACAAAAAGACCAAAAATATTTCTGTTGTTTCTCTTCACCATTTGTTTATTTGGTTCCTTGCTCTTAGTTTGCTTTATTTGCTATCGTTAGTTTGCTATAAGAAAACCCAAAAAGATTTTGCTTTGTTTGCTTGTTTTCTTTCGTTCTTGTTTCTAATTCGAAAACACCAAAAATATTTGCTGTTCTTCTTTGGTTTGTAAAGTTCATCATGAGTTCAATGGTCTTCGGTGGCTGGAGCGTGGTTTTCATTTCATATTATCCAAGCTACACAAGTGAAAAGGCAATAATGACGATCTACGACAATCTGATTGTGGTGAGAGGCTGGTATGAACTCTATTTGCTTTCATTTTTGTACATATACTCATCCATATGAGCATGCTTAGTTGGTTCATATGAGGTATATGTTATTTGAGAAAGTCTAGTAGTTCATGATCTCTCATGTTTAGTTCCAATCTATTAATATGAGTAGCATGTCATGGATGTTTACTTGCATTGTTTTATTCATAAGTAAGTATGGCATTGTGGTATCCTCCTCTGAATAATTCATTTATATCGACTTGGCACATGCTCACGCATGCATATGACTGAACAAAAATTCAATTAAGCCTCGATGATTTATATTGCTTCAGAGTTCTTGTATCACTTTTATGCCTTCGTTAATTTATTTTGCCGCAAGCATGATTATGACAGTTACTGCTCTCTTGATTTGTCGCTCCCTAGTCTTTTGCTAGCCTTCACTTGTACTGAGCGGTGCCGCTGCTTCCAAACACCTGAAAACCAAGTTGTTCCAAAGTGTCCACCATAAATACCTATGCATGGCTTTTCAAACCATTCCAAGTAAATTCTCATGCGCTACCTTTAAAACCTTCAAAATGCTTCTCAATTTGTGTTAATGTTTCATAGCTCATGAGGAAGTATGTGGTGTTTAACTTTCAACCTTGTCATTTACTTTTGACGGACTCTCATATGGACTAGTGGCACACCGCTTATCCAATAATTTTGCAAAAGAGCTGGCAATGGGATTCCCAGTCCCAATTAATTAACTTAAATAGACACTCCTCCATGGTTTGTGATTGTTGGACGGCACCCGAAGGATTCGGTTAGCCATGGCTTGTGTGAGCAAAGGTTGGGGGAGTGTCATCATCATAATAAAACTTAAATAAAGGCACTCCTTCATGGTATGTGATTGTTGGCAGGCACCCGAGGATTCGGTTAGCCATGGTTTGTGAAAGAAAGGTTGGAAGGAGTGCCAACCAAAAATAAATAAATGGGAGCTCTTGTGAGTCCGGTTGATGAGGTAGTTAGTGTACCCATTACCATTCGTTGACAACAACAAACACCTCTCAAAATAATTTTACTCATGTTTTACAAATGAAAAGCTCTAGCGCATGTTAATCCCTGCTTCCCTCTGCGAAGGGTCAATCTTCTACTTTTATGTTGTGTCTCCATTCTTTCTTTGAGCACTATCTTGAGAGCACGACTGTCATTCTTAGTATAATATGCTTGTCTCAAAATATGATTGATTGTGGTATAACTTTGATGCTTTTATCTTTGACAATCACTACTTCTAGTCTTTCTATGAACTCGAGAGGTGCCTCGGCATTTATGTTTTGCCGATCAAATACGGGCAAGCGAGATACCACTTTATCATATTCTCTTATGAACATTGCAATCCTGCTTATATACATGATTCATGGTGCTTATTATTAATTGTTGGTACTTCTCCATGATTGACATAGCTGTTGGATGATCTTATTTGCATGTATCTCATTATGAACTGCTTAAGTATTAGCCATAGCATGAGAATATATACATCATATGAGCAAATGTGTTCGTGAAAGTTCTTTTATCGCTCAGTTGTTAACTGAATTGCTTGAGGACAAGCAATAAGCTAAGCTTGGGGGGAGTTGATACGTCCAAAACGTATCTACTTTCCCTAACACTTTTGCTATTGTTTTGCCTCTAATTTGTGTATTTTGGATACAACTAACACGGACTAACTTAGCAGAATTGCTCTGTGTCTCGTTTTGTGCAGAAATCCAACTTTCGGGAAAATCCTCGGAATTCTTGCAGAAGGCCCTATTTTACCAAAATATTGACGGAGCCAGAAGGGCAAAGGAGGTGGAGGCGAGGGCACACCACATGGCGGCGCGGCCCGGGGCCCGCGGCCATGTGGGTGGCCCCCCGGCCGGCCGACGCCCCCTTTGGACTACTTATTGGTTGCGACACAAACGCACGGAGAGAAGTCGAAGTCGCCAGAAACCCTCCAGAGAGCCGCCACATCGCGAAACTCCGTCGCGGGAGCCAGAAGTCTCCGTTCTGGCACTCCGCCGGGACGGGGAATTGGAGGAGATCTTCACCGCCATCACCGCCAACGCCTCTCCATCGACCAGCCATGTTTCCCCCATCCATGTGTGAGTAATTCCCCCGCTGTAGGCTGAAGGGGATGGTAGGGATTGGATGAGATTGGTCATGTAATAGTCATAAGATTGTTAGGGCATAGTGCCTAGTATCCGTAGATGTCACTTTTATGATATTGTTGCAACTTGTTATGCTTAATGCTTGTCACTAGGGCCCGAGTGCCATGATCTCAGATCTGAACATGTTATTGATTCATGAAGATATTCGTTGTTTATGATCTTACCCGCAAGTTGTATACACATGTAGCGTCCGGAACCAATGGCCCGAAGTGACAGAAATCGGACAACCGGAGGGGATGGTAGTGATGTGAGGATCACATGTGTTCACGGAGTGTTAATGCTTTGCTCCGGTACTCTATTAAAAGGAGTACCTTAATTTCCAGTAGTTTCCCTAGAGGCCCGGCTGCCACCGGCTGGTAGGACAAAAGATGTTGTGCAAGTTTCTCATTGCGAGCACGTACGACTATATATGGAACACATGCCTATTGATTGATTAGTACTTGGATACCGTTTTATTATTATCCGCAAATGCCCATGCTTTGATTGTTACATGAGTTTCTCTCATCCATACAACGCCCGTTAAATCCGTCCCTGTGCCTACAGTATTTTAATCCTGCATTTACTATAATCACTCTGCTGTCTTTATTTCGCTGCATTGTTATTTCGCTATTTCCCCTGCCATAAAACTGTTATACTTATAAACTCTTGCGAGCAAGTCTGTTTTCAGGTGCAGCTGAATTGACAACTCCGCTGTTAAGGCTTACAAGTATTCTTTGTCTCCCCTTGTGTCGAATCAATAAATTGGGTAATACTTCCCTCGAAGCTGTTGCGAAAAATGTTGTGGGTGGTGATGTCACTAGGGACAATACCACTCATAATAATTTTGCGGGAAAATATAACCCTCATTATGTGCTATTCCGTGATTACTATGGAGATGTCTATGCTAAATATGTTGGTCCATATGATGGTTATATTGCGTGGTCTATTTGGGTTCCTAAGACCCTTGTTACTAACAAAAGAGGACCCATTGCGAAATGGGGACCTAAAACAAAGACTTGCTCTCATGTAGGACTATGCCGCCGGAGGATCAAAATGGGTGCTTGATAGTGGTTGCACAAGTCATATGACCGGCGGCAAGGACCTCGTTACGGAGTTGAGGCCTAACTTGGACATGTGGACCGTTACATTCGGTGACAACTCCAAATCCGAGGTATTGGGTCTTGGCAAGGTTGTGGTTGCACACAACATTACTCTTGTGGATGTCATGCTTGTCAAGACTCTTGGTTACAATTTATTGTCCGTTCATGCCCTAGGCAAGATGGGTTTCGCCGTCTTCATTGATATTGATATTGTGGTTCTCTTGTGGAGCAAGACTCTAAAAGTCGCTTTCGTTGGGTACGTCGAAAACAACTTGTATGTGGTTGACTTTTCGGGGAAAACCACTACAAATGTGATGTGCTTATTCGGAAAGGCGGACGTGGGTTGGTTGTGGCATCGCCGCTTGGCCCATGTCAACATGAGGACTTTGCAAAGTCTCCACAAGGGAAACCATATTGTGGGACTAAAGGACAATGTTTGTTTTGCCAAAGATCGTGTTTGTAGGGCTTGTGTTGAAGGTAAAATGCATGATTCTCCGCATCCAAGCAAGACCATCATCTCTTCCAAGAGAATATTGGAGCTCCTTCATGTGGACCTTTTTGGTCCCACTACTTATGCAAGTCTTGGTGCAAAGAAATATTGCTTGGTTATTGTTGATGATTATTCAATATATACTTGGGTATTCTTTCTCAAGGAGAAGGATGAAACTCAAAACTTCATCGACTTTGCCACTGAGGTGCAACGTCAACACAACCTCACTATATTGGCAATTAGAAGTGACAACGGCTCCGAGTTCAAGAACTACACACTCAATGACTTCCTTAGTGATGAGGGGATAAGACATCAATATTCCGTTGCATACACCCCTCAACAAAATGGTGTTGCGGAGAGGAAGAACCGGACTCTCATGGATATGGCAAGGTCTATGTTGTCGGAGTATAAATCCCGATATGACTTTTGGGCCGAAGCCATCTCCACCGCATGTCATTCCTCTAACCGGCTTTATCTCCGCAAGGGCTTGAACAAGACTCCTTATGAAATCCTCACCGGAAACAAGCCCAATATCTCCTACTTCCGAGTATTTGGTTGTAAGTGTTTCTATAAAATCAAAGGAGTTCGTTTGTCTAAATTTGCACCTAAAGCTTTGGAGGGTATTTTTGTTGGTTACGGTGCCGAATCTCACACTTATAGAATCTTTGACAAAGTCTCGGCTATTGTCATTGAATCTTGTAGTGTGAAATTCAAAGAAAATGATGGCTCCCAAGTGGGGCAAGTTGATGTTTGTGCAGATGATGAAATACCTCAAGACGCCATAGTAAGAATGGGGACGGGATTTCACCTCCCCATTGAGGGACACGGTGTGGCGCCTCGGGAAGGACTATGCTCTACTCAAGTGGAGCCCTCATCCTCACAAGCTCAACAAGCTCCGGATCTTGTGGACAATGTTACACCAACCGAAGAACAAGCTCAAGACCCTCCCTCTCATGAGCAAGATCAAGGACAAGATCAACCTAATGAGTTTGATGGAGAAGCACCAAGTGTTGATCAAGAACAACCCAATGATGATGGTGCAACCCCAAGTGATGTCCAAGATCAACCTCATGATGAAGAGCAAACTCAAGCAATTGAGCAAGCTCAAATTAATGGTCAAGACGGGGATCAAAATAGTCAAGAAGACCAAGTGATGTCTCAAAGCTCTTTTGAAGACATTGAAGCCCGTCGCAAAATAAGAGTTGCAAGGACTTTGGAACTTCGAGGTCACACTATTGACAAAGTTGTTGGTGACTTGAGGAAGCAAATGACCACCCGGAGACAACTAGCCAACTTTAGTGATCACCAAGCTTACATCTCCATGGTGGAACCAAAGAAAGTCTTTGATGCACTTGAAGATCCGGATTGGTTGGATGCTATGCATGAAGAACTCAATAACTTCAAGCGCAACAAAGTATGGAGATTAGTAGAGAAGCCCAAGGATTGTCGCAATGTTATTGGAACGAAGTGGATATTCAAGAACAAGCAAGATGAACATGTCATTGTCATTCGGAACAAGGCAAGATTGGTGGCTCAAGGTTTCTCTCAAGTGGAAGGCATTGACTTCGGTGAAACCTATGCTCCCGTGGCTCGCCTTGAGTCCATCCGTATCCTTCTTGCATATGCTTCTCACCATAACTTTAAATTGCAACAAATGGATGTTAGAAGTGCATTTTTTAATGGACCTCTAAAAGAGTTGGTCTTTGTTAAGCAACCTCCCGGGTTCGAGGATCTCGAGTTCCCTAACCATGTCTATCAACTCGACAAGGCACTCTATGGCCTTAAGCAAGCCCCACGTGCGTGGTATGAGCACCTTAAAGAGTTGTTACTAGACCGTGGATTTCAACTCGGGCTAATCGACCCCACTCTTTTTACTAAGAGGGTTGATGGGGAGCTTTTCATTTGCCAAATATATGTTGATGATATTATCTTTGGCTCTACTAATAAAGCTTTTAATGAAGAATTTTCAAAGCTTATGACCAACAAGTTTGAGATGTCCATGATGGGTGAATTGAGGTTCTTTCTTGGATTTGAGATCAAGCAATTGAGAGAAGGAACATTCATTTGCCAAGCCAAGTACATTCAAGACATGCTCAAGAGATTCAATATGAAGGACTTGAATGGTGCAAAGACCCCTATGGCTACCAATTGCCATCTTGCTCTTGATCCCGGTGGTAAGGACGTGGATCCAAAGGTATATCGCTCCATGATAGGCTCCTTGCTTTACCTTTGTGCATCTAGACCGGATATTGTGTTGAGTGTAGGTGTATGTGCAAGGTATCAAGCCGCTCCTAAAGAAAGCCACTTAGTGGCGGTCAAAAGAATCTTTAGATATTTGGTTCATTCCCCAAGACTTGGATTATGGTACCCAAAGGGTTATGGATTCTCACTTGTTGGCTATACGGACTCGGATTGGGCGGGAGATAAGGATGATAGAAAATCAACCTCCGGGGCATGCCAATTTCTTGGTAGGTCCTTGGTGTGTTGGTCTTCTAAGAAGCAAAATTGTATAGCTCTCTCTACCGCCGAATCCGAGTACGTGGCGGCCGCTAGTGGATGCACACAACTCTTATGGATGAGGCAAACTTTAAAGGATTACGGTGTCACTTGTGACAAAGTGCCTCTTTTATGTGACAACCAAAGTGCCATCAAGATTGCATACAACCCCGTACAACACACAAGAACGAAGCATATTGAGATTCGGAATCACTTCATTCGAGATCATGTCTCCCGGGGTGATATTGAGTTGTCATTCATTGGTACCCATGACCAACTTGCGGATATATTCACGAAGCCTCTTGATGAAGCAAGATTTTTTTTACTTGAGGAATGAGATAAATATCATAGATTCAAGTAGCTTGGCTTGAACACTTTGCATACATACCTATTCTTCAACTTCTATTTGGTTTAGGTGTGGGCATGGAAATAGGGGGAGTGCGGTTTAAATTATTGAGCTATCCCTCCCCCCATAATGCCAACATTAAGAAAAATCATTCTCTTTATATCAATTAATGATATGTGAGCTTCAATGATGAGTATTGGTTTTGGGCCCAAGATATATCTTCGCGGTGCCATACCATATCACTCATATATGGTGGCCTAGGCCACCGACCTCTTCTTGTGAAGAGTTGTTCTTAATTGGATCTTAATGAGTTGCTCCTTTGGTCTTTCATTTTCTTATGGGAATTGGCTCAATGTTTGGCTTTCTCTTGATTTGATCCTTGCAAACTTGAGTTCATAGTACCAAACCTCTCTTAGTGTCCATCCCAAGCCATTCTCACACCTCTAAAACATTCTATCTCTTGCACAAGCTCGTTTCAAAAATTCCATATCAAAACTCGTGTTTATCTTTGACCAAATTATGCTAATATTAAAGATGGTGTCTTTCTAAGAAAAAAGGGGATTTTTTAACAAAAGCAGCCCAAGTTAAAAAAACCAGGGGGCATGCCGACCCGGGCCGACCAGGCCGGTAGTACCACCGGGGCCTGGCCGTACTACCGCCGGCCTCGGGCGGTAGTGCCTACGCCCCCAACACACACGCACACTCGACACCCACGGCGCCCCCAATCCCCAACCCTCGCACACACGCAACACACGCCGCCCGCCGGCCGCCGGCTCTGCGGCCGCCGCCCGCTTCCTCCGGCCAGATCGGCTCAGGGGCCTTCCCCATCATCACCTCCTCCATGGCCTCCGGTATTGGCTCCTCTCCCCGTGTATTTTGGCCGTATTTTAGGCTCATACATGTGTTGGTTCTTGGTACTACATGCTTAGATTTTTGGCTAAATCTTGCACTAAGAGGTTGTATCAATTTTTGATCTATGTCCTCTAGTATGTAGTACCATTACACCTCTATTGTGTGGCAAAGAAAAAAATTCCTCACCATCATGCATGTTCGTTTTTGGGTCAAAGACAATTTTTCATATAAATGAGCTTGTGCACTTATCCCATTTGTCCCTCTCTCTGTTCGTCTATTTCACAGGTGCTAGTGGTTTGGGTTCGGCGAGACCGCGGAAGAAGAGGGGTTCCATCCGTTGAGGACGAGATTGTTGAACAAGATGAAGTGTTACCCCGTGCCACTACTGCTCGTGGTGCTTCTTTGGCCAATAAGAAGAAAGGGAAGAAGACTATTGTGTCATATAGCAACGTACGCCTTCATGCATACATGGCTATTCGCACCTCTAACCCCTACTTGGGGCCTCGGTCTTCTCGCACCCGCAACCGCCACTTCTACACCGAGGTTCAAGAGCGCATTTTCAATGAAGTCTATCCTCCCAAGGTAAAGGTGGTTGATCAACGGTATATCAACATTGACCATTTGAAGAAGGATGCATACTTTCATGAAGCACTCGGGATTTGCGAGGAGTTTGGTTTGCTTCCCATTATGTCCTTCCAATGCAACTATGATCCTTACCTTGTGACTCAGTTTTATGCCACGGTCTATTTTCATGATGATAAAGCTCGCTCCATTACTTGGATGACTCGTGATGAGGTACTCACTACCACTTGGAGCAACTTTGGACAAATTCTTGGCTATCCCATTCCGGACAATTGTGAAGATGACCGTGCTAGTGGTTGGAGGTTTCACGGGAACTCTAATGCAAGCACCAAGGATGTTCTTGAGCCACTCTATATGCCCGGTAGATGCAAGCTTGGATTCACTTCCGGTCTTCAACCCGTCTATGATATCATGCTTCGCATCTACCGTGAGACAGTTGCCGTCAAAGTAGGTAACGTTGATGAGATTCACTCCTTTGTCATTGACTTGATGCTTCAAACACACCTCCGGAGGGGCAAGGGTGTGAAGATGGATGTCATTGATTGCCTATGGAACCAGATTTTTCTGCGTATGGTGGAAAAGAGGTCTCCTTCCTTTGCTCCCTTTATCATGAAGCTTATTTCTGAGGTGTGGCGTCAGAAATTTGAGGGTGCCATTCTGGAACCATACTCACCACTCATTGAGCATCCTCGCAAGAACCTCCTTATCAAAGATCATGGGCTCCCAGCTTCTACCTCAGCCACTGCAGCTCCTTCTGCCACAGCAGCTCCTACAGCAGGTCCTTGGAGCTCCTTCGCCGGTCTTGGACTTTCCATATGGCCCTTGGGGGGTGACATGGGCATACCCTTCGGGTACCCATTATTAGTATACCTGGCTCGGCCCAATATGGAGAAGACCCAATGTGGAGAAGGCCCAACAAGGCAACCCGAAGAAGTAGTCGACTAGGACTCTTGTAAAACCCTAGGCTGGTTGCATATATAAAGCTAGCCAGGGCACCCGAGAGAAGAGGAGACAGATAGACAGAATAGAGAGACAACATAGCTCCGCCTATGGCGGCACCCTGTAAACATACTTATGATCATATAGTGGATTGCTAGCAGCACGTAGGGATCCTCCACCGAGGGGACCCGAAGCTGGGTACGTCGTGTGCCTAATCTCGTCCCCGGAATCTCCATCGTCGCTCTCTCCCGAAACCTAGTCTACAATACGTAGGCATTGCGAGGTGATCCCTCGTCAATTGGCGCCGACCGTGGGGATCGCGACGATGGATTTTGTTATTCGGGCGGGATCCGTCATCAACAACTATCATCAATGACGATGCGCAGCGGCACGCAGCTGGAAGGAAATCGCCTGGCATGCACATCCATCAAAGTCGCGCGATCGCTTGGCGAGGCGCTTGCACGGAGTGAGCTGAACACAGGCAAAATCAGCCAAGGAGCAAATTCGGATGTGAAGACTGGATTAGAGAAGGAAGAAGATACTCCAGATTGGAATAGTCGATGAATATGACCTCTCGTGAATACTACAGCAACGTAGGAGTTCGCGAACGAAGGAAAATTCTGGAGCATACACAAGTCGATGTTACAACGTAGGAGCTGTGACGTGCAAAATATACCAGGCTCGCTAGTCGTGCATCCGCCATATTCGAAGACCCGAAAGTGTATTTGTGCCGCGAGTCGCCACTTCGATTTCATTCAAACACAAGAAATATCAGGTGTTTTACTTCCAACTAATTAATACTTGCAAAATTATCTGGCCAAATATTTTTCGGGTCGTGCAGTTATTTGCATGCAGATTTTTTGCGTCGTAAAATCACTGCAGATCGGAATAAAAGTCGACTACTTTGCTTCAATGACCCTATTCTCCATCGCGGACTCAACATACTCGGGGGCTCACCCGTCGCGGATCCACTTCATCGACTGCGTTTCGCCGGGCCAACAACTTTCAGCTAAAACGCGGCATGTTTCCGTTTCATCGGTTGCGTCCTCTTCATCGACTATGTCGGCCACATCTACTACTTCCGGCTAGGCGCCGCATAATTACAGATTGCGTCTGAGGCACGACTTGCGTCCACATCGGTTTCGCCGCATCACATAAAAAGCTAAGTTTTCCTCTTCCTCCAAGATTCAATTATTTATTTACTTTCACCATACCCGAATACTCGGGGGCTGCAACATTGCATTATTACAACAAATTTACCCGACATCCGGGACTGCGCCATTATTTCGTTATCACAAACATACTCGGTTACTTGGTGAATTTCTTTTCTTCGGCTCTGGATATATCTTCTCCGGCTCAGTGGATTTTTCTTCGGCTCAGTGGAATTATTTTCTTCGACTCAATGGATTTATCTTCTTCGGCTTAGTGGATTTATCTTCTTCGGCTCTGGCTCTGGATATATCTTCTTCGGCTCAGTGAAATTATTTTCTTCGGCTCAGTGGAATTGTTTTCTTCGACTTAGTGGCTTTATCTTCTTCGGCTCGGTGAATTTATTTTCTTTGGATTACAGTATTGGTTTTCTTTGGGTTATTATTGGTTCACTTATACAATATTACCCGATGCGTTTCCGGGTCAATGGAATCATCTTCTATGGTTATTACTGGAACTATTTTTTCCGGGTCAATGGATTCATCCTCTATAATATCAACAGATTCATCTTCTATGGTTATTACTGGAACTATTTTTTCCGGGTCAATGGATTCATCCTCTATAATATCAACAGATTCATCTTCTATGATTATTACTGGAACTATTTTTTCCGGGTCAATGGATTCATCCTCTATGATATCAGCGGATTCATCTTCTATGGTTATTACTGGATTCTTCGGGTCAATGGATTCATCCTCTATGATATCGGCGGATTCATCTTCAATATATGACTCATATTTGATGGTGTAATCTTTGATATGGATTCATCTCAAGTACTTCATCTCGGATTCATCTTCAGTATTTCATCCTTAATGGCCTTCTTTCGGCGACACGGATAATACTGGGGGCTCGACAACGACTTCGCCCCGAGTAACAACTGTGACACGGAGTCTAAGGAACAATCATGACATCACCTCAGCAACGCTCGGAGGCTCGGCTATTTCTTCATCAACAATTTCGCGGCATCCACTTTTGCTATTTGATAGTTTCTACTTTGGCGAGATTTCTTATCTACACTCGAAGACTTCATCATGCATCGACTTCGTCGTGTCCAAAAAGCTAAGTGTTCTTTTATTTTGCACAAAGTTGATTATCATTTACTTTTGCTGCACCCGACGCTCGGGGGCTGCGCGACATATATTCACTTTATATATCATCGAATCCGAGCATCTGACACCGCATGCGAAAAAGAGAGTCAAAGAAAAGATAGAAAAAGTTTGTTTATTTATGCAGGAGAAAGCCGACGAAATTGTCTACAAAAGAGAACCCGACGAAATTGTCTACAGGGAGAACTCGACGAAATTGTCTTCAAGAAAGGGGAACCCGACGAATTCAAAAGAGTACCCGACGAAATCTTGAGAGAACCCGACGAAATTTTATTCATGGAGGTCTCGACAAATTATCTCCAAGGAGGTCCCGAAGAATTGTCCTCGGGAGGACCCGAAGAATTGCCCTCAAAGAGGACCCGAAGAAATTTTCCTGAAGGAGGAACTCGACGAAATTTTCAACAAGGAGGAACCCAAAAAAAAAAAAAAAAAAAAGGTGGACAAATCTTCGGGTCCATTAACTCGTCATATTTTTCCGAGCAAGAGCATCGGTGATGAACCCGACAATATAGAAGAATCCAATATATTCGGTTGTCTCATTACACCCGAGAGAAAAATAGAAGAACCCGCAAAATGGGTCATTGCATCAGCCGAACAAGGCACTTGACAAAATATTCTCAGAGCGCCAAAGTAGCGAACAATCTCTGAATGCCGCAAAACTCTGCGAAGGTAAGACCCCAGATCCGTTCTGTGTGGCGTGGCATCGCCAAAGACTGCGCTCTGCTACTTTTATCCGTATCAACAGATACGAAGAAAAATCCTAACGGACGCGTTAGGTACCCGATAAATATGACTGGGACTCGACGGAATGGTAAGACCTTAAGCGGCACCTGTCGAAGTTTACACCAGTATCCCGAGATCATGTCCAGGGACGTGATCTTGAAGTAGGTTTTTGCGGATTGCCACTAGAGCAGTTAACTAGTACCTGATCCGTCAGATGAACTAGCCCCAACTACCATTATCCCTGTACAATATAGAGATCAATGTCAAATAAAAGTAGCAATGGCTTGGATTCGATAAAAAGAGGGGCTGCGCCAAGTTCTTTATCGAGTAGTACAACTTGAGCCTATGCCTAGGTGCAAGCACCTGCCCATAGGCTCGGGGGCTACTCTTATCGAGAGCATTGTTCACTCTCCCGACAAGATACAAGAGGAAAAATTATGGGGTCGATTAAAAGCAAGTTGAGCCTACACCCAAGTGCAAACACTTGGTTGTAGCCTCGGGGGCTACTCCCATCGGGAGCACTGATCGCGCACCCGATAGGAAAATAACTTCGACAACATCTACGGCAATTCAGGTTTGTAGACTCAACTCGATTCTACGACTCGAGTGGAGCCTACTCCCATCGGGAGCACATGGATTTCATCAAGTCTTCCAGAAATATAGTTAAGTTCTTCATCGAGTAGTACAACTTGAGTCTATGCCCAAGTGCAAGCACTTGCTCATAGACTCGGGGGCTACTCCCATCGGGAGCGCTGCCGCGCACCCGATAATTTCAAGAATCGTCGACATCATTTACGCTACACATGATCTACGACATGGACCTCGCCTTGTATTTCTTCGACTTCGGAGATGGTTATGCTTGGAGTTTCTACGCAAGTCTTCGACTTCCCTATAAACTCGGGGCTACGGCATGGGCATACCCTTCGGGTACCCATTATTAGTATACTGCTCGGCCCAATATGGAGAAGACCCAATGTGGAGAAGGCCCAACAAGGCAACCGAAGAAGTAGTCGACTAGGACTCTTGTAAACCCTAGGCTGGTTGCATATATAAAGCTAGCAGGGCACGAGAGAAGAGGAGAACAGATAGACAGAATAGAGAGACAACATAGCTCCGCCTATGGCGACACCCTGTAAACATACTTATGATCATATAGTGGATTGCTAGCAGCACGTAGGGATCCTCCACCGAGGGGACCCGAAGCTGTACGTCGTGTGCCTAATCTCGTCCCCGGAATCTCCATCGTCGCTCTCTCCCGAAACCCTAGTCTACAATACGTAGGCATTGCTGAGGTGATCCCTCGTCAGGGGGGCTCCGGCCGAATCCTCATATGACCCCATGCTCGAGCCCTCTTGGTACACCAAGCTCAAGATCAAGGTAAAGAAGACCTTCTGTCTCCAGCTGGATATTCAGGAGCGTATGTATGACTCCTATATGGCCGAGAAGAAAGCTCGGCGCCGTCAGAAGAGCATCATGAGAAAGCTTGGTGTGGAAGTGTCTCCTCCAGGATCTGAAGAGAATATCATTCCGAAGCCTCAGTTGATTTCTGCTCATAGCCAGTGGTCTGATGGTGAAGACGGACCCTCCTACGATGTCGACTCTGATATTGGCGGGGAATTCTTTGAGTCTCTCGGGACGATAGCATCGCTCTTCAACCTTTTGGCATCTTGATGTCAAAGGGGGAGAAGAGTTCTATTAGGTTCGGGATTTGCATGGGAAGTCAGAAGCTTGCGTTTTCGTTGACTCTTTATGCTTGTGACTTATGGTTATCTTGTTGAGAACCTTTTATTATGCTTTATGGACCTTATCTATGTGTGTGAGACATAGGGGCTATCTATTTATGTATGAGACATTATCTATCTAGCTATCTATGGTAAAGACTAAGTGGACTACTTGTGGTATGATCTCTAAACTCAACACTTGTCTTTACACACATATGCTTTGTCTCTCCTCAAGTGCAAGTGATGAATTTGTTTGCTTACCCTTTACCCTTGCACTTGTTGGTTAATCTAAATTGCTAGAGTATATTGTTCCTAGATGATGTGCCTCTCTGTCAAATGCTAATTTTATTGGATGCACATGTCTAGGGGGAGCTTATATCCTCTTACAATTTCTTTGCTCAAATACTCAATTCCTATGCAAATCTTATATTGTCATCAAGAAACCAAAAAATGGGAGATTGAAAGAACATATCACTTTTTGTAAGTGGTTTTGGTGTTGTGACAATATTTATTTATGACCAATTTCGGTATATAAGATTTGTAGGATGTTGCATGCTCGGTGTGCCCAAAAGTTGAAGTGCTTGCAAGATATCAAATGATATTCGTATGTGATTGATTGTTGGAAGAAAGAATGGAAGAGAAAAGAAAGAAAAGAAATAAAGAAGAAGAAGAAGAAAATGGAAGAAGAGAAGAAGAAATAAAGAGAGGAAGGTGTGGCCGCCGCCAGAGGCTCAGGCGGTACCGCTGGCCTGGCCACGGCCGGAAGCTCCGGGCGTGGTACCGCCCGAGGTACCGGATATTTGGCCTTATGCCACAATTGTGCCCGGTGCGCTTGGGAGGTTCGGCGGTACCTCGGCCGGTACCCCGGCCAGAGGCTCCGGCCACCCCCTCCCGGCCCGCGGTAGCCTGGCCCTCCTTGGCCACGTGGCCTGCTCCGTATGGCCGCGCCGGATCGACTGAGGGCGGTAGTACCAGCCCAACCTAGCCGGTACTACCGGCCAGACCGCTCCAACGGCAGGATCTCCTCGGGGAGTATTTATAGTGCTTCTTCTCCAATGGTTCTCGCTCTCACTTCTTCCCCAAAATCTGAGACACCATTGTTGAGCTCCATTTTGCCTAGATCTCTCTACTCCACCACCTAAACTTCACCATACTTGAGGATTTGCTAGAGATGATCTAAATCTACTCTTCCACCAAAGGGATTTGTGTTTCATCAACATTCTTAGTGGATCTTTGTGAGGTGACCTCGAAGCTACTCTTCGTGTAAAGCTTCGTGGTTACATATTGGGAGCCTCCAATTTGGTTGTGGATGTGTGCCCCAAGCTTCGTGTAAAGGTGCCGGTTGCGACCTCAAGGCAACCGCTTAGTGGACCGTGGGCTAGGCCTTTGTGGCGTTGCTCACAGGAGAATAGGCTGAGCCTTCCTGGCATTGGTTGGACTTTGTGTCACCACACCCCTCCGAACGTAGACGTACCTTCTTGCAAAGAAAGGGAACTACGGGAATCATATCATCGTCTCTCCGTGTGCTCCACCTCGGTTACCTCTATCCTCTCACCGCCTTTACTACGTGTATCTTGTATTGTTGCTTGCTATCTTGTCGTATAGGTGAATTCACTTAGTTGCATATCTAGAGAATTTACCTTTGTGTCAAACCTAATTTGAAAAAGTATTAAAATTTTAGATTACACCTATTCACCCCCCCTCTAGGTGTCATACGATCCTTTCAAGGTTCCATTGCAAAGGGTTTGTATCCATCTAGGATTAACAACAAATGTCGTCCAGTGATTCTTGTGCCGTAAGACCCGTGTTAACCATAAGATCTGGAGTGGGACGGAGTAGGTTGTGTTTCTTCCTCTCGTACATCAACGGATGCGCTTACCGTAGTAGTTGTGCGAGAACAACCGGTGGGTGGGGATCCCATGCTATTTCCCCACGGTAATGCGGTCTATGAGGGGTTGCAACGACCAGCGAAGGTATTAAGGTCGCAAACCTGATAGTTGTCGAGGTCGAAAGGTATCCAAGTGATACGACCGGCGAGGACCCAAGGTCGATTGCAACAAAGGGTGGGTGTGCGAGGTCGCAGAGGAATGCAATATTGACTAGGACCTTATACCGGGCCTCACACCACAGAAGTGTGAATGGGTTGCGCGACGGTTGGCACCAAGGTTAAGATCTCTTATGCGTAAAGCAACACACCTGAGTGTAACGAATCGTGACTGTCACTTCCTGGGTTATGGGCGAATGCTGCCGGAAAGGAACTCCATGAAGTTCTAGTAAACTAGTGAATGCTGACGGACATAGCTCTTCAGAATAAAAGCAACCTTTTGAAGAAATGATTACAAAAACCTGCATTGTCTTGGACTTTCTGGTCCATGGCTGTAGCTAGTGCATTAAACACCTCTTTCCTATAATAAACTTGTTGAGTACGTGCATACTCATCCCACCTTAAATCCCCTGCATAGATATGGAGGCATCAAAGGAGGATCTACAAGGCAACTCAAAGGCCGAGGAGTCCACAACTACTTCAAGGGACAGGACCCTGTCAGAAGAGTCAAATACCACATTCAACAAGGAGAAAACCTAGATTAGCAATAGAAGGGAACTAGCTTCCTAAACCTAGCTCCTATTTAGTTAGAATCTATTCATAGCCTCTATAGCTAGTCAAAACCTCTACAAGTAGAGTTCGTGATAAGATTAGACTACGAGTCGTTCTTCTGGAGTTCATTTGCAGTTTTACCTCATTGTAAAGTAGGAGGCTATGTTGATCTTCTGTAAAGAGTCTGTTTGTAATTCTATAGACATGCCTTGGACCCGCATATGTTTCTGTTGTACCACTCTGATCGATGTAATACTAGTGGAACGGTGTTTCATTGGTGTTATGTCAATGACTTGCATACTACACCATGCAGTGGTATGCTGGGTCACCACACTTAATTATCCAATTGTCGGTGCTTTATTTATCAAAAATTGAAAATCCGGAATTATAAATTCATGTTGGCTAGTTGGTTGATGAACATGAATAAAATAATATATTTTTGTATTAATACAATCCAACGTGGTTCGCTTGTCGATTTTACAGCAATACAATATTCGTTGTCGTATTAATACAATTCAGGTTAAAGTTTGCAGCTCAATAAGTTTGAAGCTTTGTGAATAATAATATCACAGAAAAAGATCTTCATCTTCACATGGTTGATACTTTCAGATTGTATTTTCACATGGATGATAGCCTCATCCGTATCTTCATGTGGCCGATATCCTCATATGCCCTATCTTCACAGTTATGACACTATTGCAAGAAAAATAAAACAAGATCATGCATGCTAGAGATAATTAAGCAACCACGTGATGTAGAAGCATCAACAACCTCCTCAAGCTCAAAATATATAATATTGGATGTGATTTATTAGAATACCAATGCAGAATACGGAACAAAATAATTCCTAGGAACTACAAAAATATTAAGAATAGAAACCAGAGACATGATAAAATTGTTTGAGATATACCCGAGAGGAAAGTTGTTATTATAATATCTTTGTGTTTATGGTAAATTTTTATTTCTCATGCTATAATTTTATTAACCATAAACGCTAATGCATGTGTGTTTTATAAAAAAAACTAGAGTTCCTAGTAAGTCTCTCTATTTTAACTAGCTCGTTGATAAAATGATGATCAAGGTTTTGTGATCATGAACATTGGATGTTGTTAATAACGGGATCATGCCATTAGGAGAATGATATGATGGAGATACACGTAATGTGAACATAGCAATAATATCAAGTAATTAAGTTTGTTTTGATGTAGCTCTGAAACACAAAGTAACCTATTCCTTAGACCACGAGATCATGTCGATCACTAACACCGAAGGAGTACATTGAAGACATCAAACGTCACACCATAAAAGGGTGATTATATAGGTGGCATTGTGTATTCTGAAAGTGACAGTTGAGACTCATGGATCAAGAGTGGCATTTGTCCATCCAAATGACAGAGATATATACTCGGGGCCCTCTCGGTGAGATCGCATCCAAGAAACTTGCAAGCACGTGACTAGGTATAGGAATGTTATATCTCAAAACAAGTAAAGAGTACTTACCAATAACAGATCAAACTAGGTATAGATGATACCGACGATCGGATCTCGAATAGGTAAAGTATCACTAGACAAAGGGAATTGCTCACAATGTTTATGGTTCATTCGATCAGTCATCGTTCAATATGTAGGAGCCATTACACGGATCTCTAGATCCTGCTATTGGCTATTGATCGGAGAGGTGTCTCGATCATGTCTGCATCATTCGAAAACCATAGGGTGACACACTTCAGAATGGGGTACATGATATGCACCTACTCATACATCTTACACATAATTGGATTTCAATCTCATATATCAACTCTCATAGAATAAAGATCCACCACATCGGAATTACATATATGACCATAATCATGTGGTGCAGCTCATATGGTATTAGATCAATGATAGAACAAGAGAAAAATAGATCAAGCTACTACCAAAATCCCATAAGCCATAGGCGGATACTCTCGATTCACCATGGTGATGACGGTGGAGATGTTGGAGAAGGTAAAGATCCCTCCAATGGCCGCGGTGGCTCTAGCGAAGTTCCCCCCCTCCAATCTTCGCTGATTCTTTCTCGGTTTTGGTGTTTCTGTGTTTTCGCGGTGATCTCCTCCAAGATGCATAGGGGACCCTTTATAGAGGCGTTTTTAGGTTAAGCTGATGAGTGGGAGATGAATACGGACGACTGGCGACACTCGAGGAGGGAAACAGGGTAGGTGGCGCGGTCCCACTCCTGGGCCTCGCCGCCTATGCTCTTTCTGGCCTCAGGCCTCCTCTCATTAGGTTCCAGTGCTCCCGGTCCTTCTGTTCACAAAATATTAAGTCTCGAAAAATCCCCGATCAATTTGATTCGTTTAGGTTCCTGAAAGTTAAAAATACACAAAACAGGATTTTCCTATTCTATAGAGTTATAACCAAAATAAGGGGGGTCATTGAAAAATCTTTATAAATCAATATATAACATGAGTATAACATTATATGAGATACAATTATGTGAAAATATATATCAATAAAATACAAAGATGAGGTATGTATTTTACATATGCACCAGTGGGGCTTCATGTGCTAGTGGAAGCTTTTGGCTAGGAATGGAGAGGCACGATGGGCCAGGATAGATGCGATATAGCCTGTGTAGGATATGCCTATTATTTACAAATAAATAACAAACATTCTTTCATGCGCCCAGAACATTTTTGGTTCTCCTTTGAAACTACTTCGATCCACCAGAGCTATTTTGATGAGCTTCTGTCTTCCATCTAACACATCTGACCTTAAAAGGAGAAGTGATCCTTAAGAGTATGACCCAACCACGTGTATAGACAATTCAGCAGCCAATACTATAGTTACGGCCATCTCCAGCATCTTCTTCTTCCTCTCATCTTCCCATCTTACTGATTATGGGTCGCAAATCTATGTCCAAAGAGTTCAAAGCACCTGATGTTGTCCATCTCCAATCCAAACCACTGGCGTCGTCTTCCTCCACAATAAACTCCCTAGATTGCTTATATGGTGTATGACATCTGCGATTAGTCGATCAAACCCAATCAGCCGTTAGATATGATGTTGTTCCAAAAATAATACAATATAGGTTGTGGCTTGTTATCAACGACTGGTTTTCGTAGATTAGCATGTGCAAACATAATGTTGTTCCGTTTCCATATATTTCATTTGAATATTTGATTGATTACTAAATATCTTTGCACATATATAACATTTTCATGCAGGTGTCACGGCCACGACAACATGCAGATGACTTGTGCCAGTTCAACCATATTCAACACTTTCAATAAATAGTACCCTCGTGTCATCTCATCTAACAGATCCTACTGAAATTTTCAATGGTATCATCCTACACCATTGCTTTTGGAACATTGCATGCATCTGCATATAGTTACGCTAATTGTCATATAGATAGATTCATGAACCTTATAACAACCTCAATCAAAGTTATACTAATGCATTTTTATCCAAAGGTGAAAGGTTCGAAGTTGCTCGCTCCTGCGACTGTGCAGTCCACCAGGGAGAACCAAGACATGGTGAACTTACTTTGAAACCCCAAATGATCGTCAACACGAGACAATTGCGAACATGAGAAAAGACGGAAATCAAACAAGACGAGAACGTGACAGAGCATGACAACATAGCTTAACGACCAAACAAAAGGAGGAGATGAATGCCCAAAGAAGAACAACCAGAAAAAACAAAAACAAAAAAAAGAGAGAGGAATACCCGCTAGAGGCAGGCAAGAAATAATGTACCGGCCAAGGAGACACAAGAGATGGACAACCGTCGAAGACAGTGGCGGAGGACGAAAAAAATTTGAGGTCGGGCGAACTTTATAACATAAAAAAATTGACACAAAAAAATAAAATGGTCTTGACACAATAATATTTTATATGATGTTAAGCATAGTCAACGGTACTATGGTAATAGAAACATATTCAAATATAAGTAATTAAGTATAACCTACGAACATACCGTAATGAAGCTTTAATGTCGTCTAGAAGTTCCAGGCAATGGCAAAGCTCTACCTTCGCTTTGAAAATCCTTTTTAATTTCACTAAGATCAAGACTTTTGAATATCCCTCGCTCGATGTAGCACACCATCAAATCATTAAGCCAACCATCGGACATCTTGTTGCGCAACTCCGTCTTGATAATCTTCATAGCTGAGAATGCCCTTTCAACTGTTGCTGTCCCAACCGGTAAAAGCATTGCCAACTCAATAAGACGGTAAACTGTAGGGAACATGATATGCCTTTCAAGTTCAACCATCTTTTTAGCTAGGCTTGCAATGTCAAAACAAACTCTGAAATCTTCAATTCTCTTCATATGAACAAGAAATAACTTAAGGGAATCTTGTATATGATCTCGCTCATAATCAGAGAAATCCTCATGATAAATCTCTGTAAGCCGAGCAATTTTACTCACATCGAACCTAGCAAATGAGTCTCTTGGATCAAGACAAGAGAAGTTCTGAATAACCTCTGAAGATGCCTCATTAAAGCGATGATCAAACTCTGTGATAATAGAGTCTATGGCAACATAGAAGGTGTCAACACGATAAAAATGATCAGTGGTGAGTGCGTCTCTTCCCCCTTTTCTTGTTTTACCCCATTTTGTTACCATAGTGTCCATAGTTGGGATTATGATCTCATTTTCAATGCAAAATGATTTGACATCTTCCAAGAGTGAATCCCAACCATGATTTCTCCAATTAACCAAACATGTTCTCACATCCGTAACCAAAGATATGGCCTGAAATGATACAAATAGAAGTTTAGATCAACAAAATATACATAGAAAAAGTAACTATTAAACGTTATCGCATACATAACTGAACAATATTCTGATCCTTCTTTTGCAATAGAAGAGATACATCATTTGTCATACGAAGCAGTCTTAACATCATCTTCATGTGGAACACAAAACTAAAAGTCTCCATTTTATGAACATAACCTCCAGCCTTAGTTGGATTGCGAGAATCATACTCAACAATGCTCAAAATTTCTATCGCTGCATCCCACATTGATTCAATACGACATAAGGTTGTGTAGTGAGAACCCCACCTTGTATCTCCAGGTCGGCACAAAGATGTTTCTTGATTTTTCCCTCTTCCCGTGGGCATTTCACCTTTCTTGATCTTAGATAGAAGATTCTCTTTATGCTTATCAAGCAATATATCCTTCCTCCTGCAAGATGAACTAGAGAGATTGGCAATCTCTTTCACATCGTCAAAGAAATCCTCAAGACCTTTGCAACACCTCGATAAAGCAACAACAGTCAGCTGCAACTGGTGAGCAAAGCAATGAACATAAAAAGCATTTGGGTTCTCATCACGGATTAATTTCTGAAGGCCATTAAATTCTCCCCTCATATTAGATGCTCCATCATACCCTTGCCCTCGTAGTCTTGCAATAAGTAGACCGTGTTTAGAGAAAACCTCCAAAAGTGCCTTCTTTAAAGCTGGAGATGTTGTGTTTGGGACATGCTGAATACCCAAAAATCTTTCAATAATATCTCCACTCTTGTTCACATACCTACAATAAAATGATAAAATCTGTTGAATAACACTACATAGAAAAGAAGTAAAGACAAAATACTTAACACACTTCGACACTTACCTCACAACCACGGCCATTTGTTCTTTCACAGATATATCACGGGATTCATCTATAAGGACAGAGAAAAGACAACCATCCATCTCTTCTTTGATGGATTTGGTGACTGCCTGCGCACAATGTCTGGCAAGTGCTTTCTGAATAGTTGGGGAAGTCATTTTGGCATTTTTAGGACATAGCTCTTCAAATGCAAGCTTCACTTCCCTATTTCTTTCTTTATACCAATCAAGCATCTCCAAGAAATTGCCTTTGTTTAAAGAAGAAGCTGATTCATCATGTCATGGAATGGTTCACCTTGCAATGCTAGATAACTTACAATTCCCAAAGAAGTATCAACACGAGTTTCATACTTTACTAGTGCATCACTTGTATAAGTTATAACTTTGCTTTTCACACTTGCCTTCTGATTCTTAAAATCATCACATGCCGACCTTGACATATTATGTCTGCTACATGGCCCTCCGACATGCTTACGAAATGCATCTACCCCATTTTTCCAATGGTTGTACCCAGATTTGGTGAAGACATCATGCCCAAATTTCTCATCCATACTATCATGTTTGAAAAGATAACAGTAGAAGCAATAAGCCCTATTCTTTTCCACACTAAATTCCAACCAATCAAAATTCTTATACCATTGTGGCCGAAAGGATCTATTATCTTTATTTGGAGGGAAATTATGATCAGTTGGCTGAGTTGGACCATTCTTTAAGTAAGCAAATCTAACATCGTCCCTAACATTGGGAGCGAAACGATTAAGTGGAATGCGAAGACCTGGATCGAGCTTTATGTAATCTATAAAATCAGTTATACCTTCAGTTCCTAGAACCTCAACATTCTCTGCCATTGTGGCTTCAACGGAATCTTCCACTTGTTCCGTGTCGGCGGTCATAGATCTAATCCATTCTTCCACTTCTGGATCTTCCTCTTAATGTTCCATAACATTTTCATTTCCATCAGATTCATGGGTGCTTGGTGAATTAGAGACGGTGCAACTAGCAAGCGGCAGAAAAAATCTTTTTATATCTGCAATCCACAATTAAGACATGAGTATTCACTTTTGTGAGTATTTGCCAATTTACCTAGTTCACAATTGATAACTTCAAACCCTATTATCCGCATCCAATAATGAAAATATGAAATCACTACATAGTCAAAAACATTGTACCTCCCCTGTTTGCAGCTGCAGGTCCCTTCATTTTTATGTCCATCCGTACTCGTCGTCTCGTCGATCTACTTCGGAAATCCGGATGCCGGCCTTGCCTGAGCGTTCGCCGCTGCTTCGTTCTCTCCAGTAGATAGCAGCACTGCAGTCTGCAGAAGTCTTCGATGCGTCGGCTGGGCATCGCGTTGGTGCGTGGCGAACGGAGAAGAGCCTGGTCACGAATCAAGACGGCGTCGGCTGGGCGCGTCGCGAAGAGGAGTTCCGGTGGCGATCGAGCGATCAGGCCGATCGGAGAAACAGACTAGCGATCGTGGCTGCCTTCATTCGGCCGCTCGCCCGGTCGTGAATCCCTGTGTGTCTCCCCGTGAGCAGCCCATCAGGCCCAATTCGCCCCCGTGTGTCTCCCCCGTGAGCAGCCTATAAGGTCCAGTTCGGCCGACGCAATTGAAAACCAGCCCAGTTTACGTATTTCTCTTCGTTTATTTTCCAGGAGCAGCTAAACTCTGTAACTCGAATATACAACGACAAATGCCTATATATATGTAGTTTTTGCTAAAAATCAAGGTAGACCGCCCTACCCCCTATTGGGAATCAAGGTAGAGCTGAAACTACTGAGACTGGGGCGGAGCTCCCAGTAGGGCTCCGATCGGTGCCGACAGTTTCAGCTCTACCTTGATTCCCAATAGGGAAGGAGTAAACGTACTCTTGATTTTTAGAAAACTACATATATAGGCATTTGCTCGTGTATATTGTTCCGGTTTCAGCTCGTTCCTGGAAAATAAGCGAGAAAATAAATAAGCTAGGCTATTTTCAATTCTGCGTCGGCATTTGCTCACGAGGAAGGCGGGGGCTGAGCTGCTCGCAGAATACAGGGATTCCGGACGGCGAATGAAGGCAGCCACGATCGCTAGTCTGTTTCTCCGATCGGCCTGATCGCTCGATCGCCATCGGAACTCCTCTTCGCGACGTGCCCAGCCGACGCCGTCTTGATTCGTGACCAGGCTCTTCTCCGGTTCGCCACGCACCAACGCGGCGATGCCCAGCCGACGCGCATCGAAGACTTCTGCAGACTGCAGTGCTGCTATCTACTGGAGAGAACGAAGCAGCGGCGAACGCTCAGGCAAGGCCGGCATCCGGATTTCCGAAGTAGATCGACGAGACGACGAGTACGGATGGACATAAAAATGAAGGGACCTGCAGCTGCAAACAGGGGAGGTACAATGTTTTTGACTATGTAGTGATTTCATATTTTCATTATTGGATGCGGATAATAGGGTTTGAAGTTATCAATTGTGAACTAGGTAAATTGGCAAATACTCACAAAAGTGAATACTCATGTCTTAATTGTGGATTGCAGATATAAAAAGATTTTTTCTGCCGCTTGCTAGTTGCACCGTCTCTAATTCACCAAGCACCCATGAATCTGATGGAAATGAAAATGTTATGGAACATCAGAGGAAGATCCAGAAGTGGAAGAATGGATTAGATCTATGACCGCCGACACGGAACAAGTGGAAGATTCCGTTGAAGCCACAATGGCAGAGAATGTTGAGGTTCTAGGAATGGGATACTGATTTTATAGATTACATAAGTCGATCTTCGCATTCCACTTAATCGTTTCGCTCCCAATGTTAGGGACGATGTTAGATTTGCTTACTTAAAGAATGGTCCAACTCAGCCAACTGATCATAATTTCCCTCCAAATAAAGATAATAGATCCTTTCGGCCACAATGGTATAAGAATTTTGATTGGTTGGAATTTAGTGTGGAAAAGAATAGGGCTTATTGCTTCTACTGTTATCTTTTCAAACATGATAGTATGGATGAGAAATTTGGGCATGATGTCTTTCCCAAATCTGGGTACAACCATTGGAAAAATGGGTAGATGCATTTCGTAAGCATGTCGGAGGGCCATGTAGCAGACATAATATGTCAAGGTCGGCATGTGATGATTTTAAGAATCAGAAGGCAAGTGTGAAAAGCAAAGTTATAACTTATACAAGTGATGCACTAGTAAAGTATGAAACTCGTGTTGATAACGTTATTATCTGTACAAGGTAATTTCATTCCGTGGACAAGGTCGACTTCTTCTTTGGCAATTACTGGAGATGCTTGATTGGTATAAAGAAATAAATAGGGAAGTGAAGCTTGCATTTGAAAGCTATGTCCTAAAAATGCCAAAATGACTTCCCCAACTATTCAGAAAAGCACTTGCCAGACATTGTGCGCAGGCAGGTCCAAATCCATCAAAGAAGAGATGGATGGTTGTCTTTTCTCTGTCCTTATAGATGAATCCTGTGATATATCTGTGAAGAAACAAATATGGTGAACAAATGTCGAGACATTGTGAATATTTTGTCTTGCTTCTTTTCTATGTAGTGTTATTCAACCAGATTTTATCAACATTGTAGTATGTGAACAAGGATATTTGGGAGGTGTGTCAAACACAACATCTGAGGCACTTTGGAGGTTTCTCTAAAGTCTACTGTTGCAAAAACTACGAGCAGGGTATGATAGAGTGAGGAGAATTTAATGGCCTTCAGAAATTAATCCGTGATGAGAACCCAAATGCTTTTTATGTTCATTGCTTTGCTCACCAGTTGCAGCTGATTGTTGTTGCTTTATCGAGGTGTTGCAAAGGTCTTGAGGATTTCTTTGACGATGAAAGAGATTGCCAATCTCTCTAGTTCATCTTGCAGGAGGAAGGATATATTGCTTGATAAGCATAAAGAGAATCTTCTATCTAAGATCAAGAAAGGTGAAATGCCCACGGGAAGAGGGAAAAATCAAGAAACATCTTTGTGCCGACCTGGAGATACAAGGTGGGGTTCTCACTACACAACCTTATGTCGTATTGAATCAATGTGGGATGCAGCGATAGAAATTTTGAGCATTGTTGAGTATGATTCTCGCAATCCAACTAAGGCTGGAGGTTATGTTCATAAAATGGAGACTTTTAGTTTTGTGTTCCATGAAGATGATGTTAAAACTGCTTCGTATGACAAATGATGTATCTCTTCTATTGCAAAGGAGGATCAGTGTGGTATGCGATAGCGTTTGTGGGTTACTTTCTATGTATATTTTGTTGATCTAAACTATGTATCATTTCAGGCCATATCTTGGTTAGGATGTGAGAACATGTTTGAATTAGTGGAAAATCATGGTTGGGATTCACTCTTGGAGATGTCAAATCATTTTGCATTGAAAATGAATCATAATCCCAATATGGACACTATGGCAACAAAATGGGGTAAAACAAGAAAAGGGAAGAACGCACTCACTGCGATCATTTTGTCGTGTTGACACAATATGTTGCCATCGACTCTATTATCACAAGTTTGATCATGCTTTAATGAGGCATCTTCAGAGGTTATTCAGGGTCTCTTGTCTTGATCCAGAATTCATTTAGTTGATAATGTGCCAAATTATCATGAGATTTCTCTGATTATGGCGAGATCAGATTCCCTTAAGTTATTTCTTGTTCATATGAAAATTGAAGATTTCAGATTTTTTTGACAAGCCTGCTAAAAGATGGTTGAACTAAGGCATATCATGTTCTCGATTTACCGTCTTATTGAGTTGGCAATGCTTTTACCGGTTGGGTTTGCATGTTGAAAGGGCATTCTCAGCTATGAAGATTATCAAGACGAGTTGCGCAACAAGATGTCAGATGGTTGGCTTAATGATTTGATGGTGTGCTACATCGAGCGAGGGATATTCAAAAGTCTTGATCTTAGTGAAATTAAAAAGGATTTTCAAAGCGAAGGTAGAGCTTTGCCATTGCCTGGAACTTCTAGACGACATTAAAGCTTCATTCGGTATGTTCGTAGGTTATACTTAATTACTTATATTTGAATATGTTTCTATTATCATAATACCGTTGACTATGCTTAACATCATATAAAATATTATTGTGTCAAGACCATTTTATTTTTTTGTGTCAATTTTTTTATGTTATAAAGTTCGCCCGACCTCAAATTTTTTTCGTCCTCCGCCACTGGAATAGATTATGTACTACAGGATACCAAATCACCTGGTTAATGCTTGTTAGTCCTAGACATGCTGAAGACAGTCTTGCTGATACCACCGAAGACTTGAAGAGTACAAAGGCAAAGATTGCAAGTAAAACAAGATTTAGGTGACTAAGAGCATCTCCAGCCGCGTCCCCCAAACCGCGCCGGATTGAGCGCTTGGGACGTGTTTTGTTTGCCGCGTTTGGGGGACGTCGCTCCCCAGCCGCGTCCCCCAAACGCCGCCCCAAACATTAAAAATACTTTTTTCTAGAAAAAAACTATTTACTAATATTCAAATCGGTTGAACATAAACAAATTATATATAAAACTTCGGAAAAATATAACTAAATACATATAAACTATCTACTTCTTCTTCTTCGCTGATGGCCCCGCCTCGTCGTCGTCATCGCGGTGGCGCTTCCTGCTCGTCACCTCTTCCGAAGAGGCGGTGTCGGCGCCCGACGCGTCGTCGTCGCCGGTGCTCGTCTGCGCCTTGGCCTTGGCCTTGGCCTTGGCCTTGGCGGCCTTGTCCTTGGCCGCCTTCGCCTTGGCCGCCTTCGCCTTCGCACGGGCCACCGCCGCCGCCGCGGCCTCGCTCTCTTCTTCCTCCTCCTCCCAGCCCAGCCATTCCTCCTCGCTGTCAACTGGCGGCGGGGAATCGTCGCCGCTGCTCGGCGTCCTGGCTTTGTCCCACCAATGGCGCCAGCCAGCAGGCTTTCCCTCGCTGGAGGTGTCGGACGGGAGCTGGGAGATGTAGCTCATCGTCGCTGGAGGTGTCGGATGGAGGCTTGGATGAATGGCGGCGTACGTACGGGTCTTATTGAGCGCGGATGAACGGCGGCGCAGAAGTCGAAGAGAGCAGCGGTTGCTCTTCCGAGGAGTCGCGTGCCATTCCGGCGGGGTTGGCGCGTCGTCGACGAGGTTGCCATGCGACGGTTCCGCTTCCTTAACTGCACCGTCGCTACGTATGTGGCGGTTGAGCGTCCGAGCCGCGACGGGTCAGGCCCGCGCCTCCTCGCCTCTCATTTCGTTGTGTTCGGCGTGCCCGGTGCGTCCCCTGTGGGACGGGACGGGCTCGGGACGCCGGACGCCGTATCAGGCCGCGCCGGACAAAAAGGCCTTTGGGCGCGCGCAGGGAACGTTTTTATCCGGCGGCTCCAAATCGCTTTGGGGGGACGGTTTGGGGAGCAGCGGTGGAGATGCTCTAAGTGAGAAAGTCTGCACTATCCTGTCTTAGGAACTTTTGCATAATGCCATCAATAAAACTAGGACCCCGTGCAGTGCCAGCCGCAGGACAATGACACCATGCAAGAAAAGGCCATCTCAGTTTGGCCCCCTATATGCATCAGGGTCACCGTATTAGTACTTAGCAGACCAAACAGAAGTAATTGGATTAGAAGTAATAAAGCAAGCCAGATCCAAAGCAACTTAGTTTATCAATCATATTAAAGAAAACACGCATTGCATTGCTTTGGTGTTATGCGTCATGAAGAAAAGCAGCATTTTTTAACAGCAATGGACGACTGTACTGACGATGTTGCCAAGGCATGACTGGTAGCTTCAGACTAACTAATATTTTCTGAGCGATAAATCAACCATGACACAGAAATTATGGAGCAACTAAAATCCACTACAGGAATGGCGACGTACGCCGAGGGCCGTGGCATACGCCGACGGCCAAATGTCGGGGCCGTCGGCGTATGGCCCGGCACGGCCAGCCAGCGAGTCTCACCCTCGGCGTATCGTTGCCGTCGGCGTAGCGAAGTCTACGCCGAGGGCAGCCCTCGGCATATGTTTGGCCCTAGGCGTAGACAGGGCTACGCCGACGGCCACCCTCGGCGTAGACTATTTGTCAAATTTGTCTAATTTTGTAAAAATCATAACTAATTCATATGATGTCAGAAAAATGCGTATAAGGTATCAAAATGTTCAGAAAAACATCATCTATCCGTTTATGTCAAAATCATGCATATTTGAATCATGTATATCATGTTAATATAGTAACAATTCAAACACTTTCTTATATGTCATCGGGTTCCCATTTTGGCCAGATGGCGATTTAAACGAAGTCAAAAAATCCCGCGGAGCCGCATGGCGTCATTTTATGTGTCCAAGTAACCACTCCAAAAGACGGAATTGGGATACGGCACTTATTTTGGAACACCCTTCACAAACAGGGCTATCAAGTTCGGAGTTCTATGACTTTTAGGGGAAATGAGTAGGAAACGGTCCGTGACACCGCATAGTTTGTCGGAACGAGGCCATATTTGGCACGTGCGTGGTCCCTTGGGATGGGAAGCAATGCCCCGGAAGCGGATTTCCAATCCGACCCATGGCCGATGGTTTTTTCATTTTCAGGGTGCCAAACGGGTTTTTTTGTGAAGCAGCTACATGTGGCGTATTTTTGTATTGCACGAGACCTCCGCGTAGTAGTAGGACACCGCCTCCGCACCACATATCACATGCCATATGTGCGTGCTAGCTATCTGGGAATCCCTGCGGCTTCCTGCTGTGTCCCGTTGAATCCGCTGGAAAGTGACCGGATTTGAACTAGGGGTACACTTTCCGTCGCTCAATAAATTCTGGGAAAAATGTTTTTAGGTCTACAACTCATCACTTTATGTGCTAAATTTTTTCCGTTTAGCACGATGGTGAACGGGTGCACCAGCGCGCCCGGTACGGCCATACCGCATCTCTGTGGGGGTCCGTTTTGGCCGGATGGCAATTTAAACTAAGTTAGAAAATCCCTTGGAGCCGCATGGCGTCATTTTATGTGTCCTAGTAACCACTCCAAAAATTGGAATTAGGATACAACAATTATTTTGGAAAACCCTTGACAAACAGAGCTATCACGTCCGGAGTTCTATGGCTTTTAGGGCAAATGAGTAGGAAACGGCATGTGACACCGCATAGTTTGTCGGAACGAGGCCATATTTGGCACGTGCGTGGTCCCTGGGAAGGAAGGCATGGCCCCGGGAGCGGATTTCCAATCCGACCCATGGGCGATGGTTTTTCATTTTCGGGGTGCCAAAACGAGTTTTTTTTGTGAAGCAGCAACATGAGGCGTATTTTGGTATTGCGCGAGACATCCGCGTAGTGGTAGGACACCGCCTTCGCACCACATATCACATGCCATATGTGCATGCTAGCTATCTGGAAATCACTATTGCTTCCTGCGGTGTCCCGCCAAATCCGGCAGACCGGATTTGAACTAGGGGTACACTTTCCGTCTCTCAATAAATTCCGCGAAAAATGTTTTTAGGTCTATAACACATCACTTTATGTGCTAATTTTTTTCCGTTTAGCATGTTGGCGAACGGTGCACCAGCGCGTCCGGTACGGCCATTTCGCATCTCCCGAGGGGGCCATTTTGGCCAAATGGGACATCATATTTGGATTACTCTAATTTTTAGGTTCAAATGATGATATGGATGTTATATTTAGATTCCTCTCATTTTCTGATCGATTTAGACATATTATTTGTGGAATTTCGATTTTTCGATTTAAAGATATTAATTATTCCATATTAAATAGAAAAAACCAAAAAATAAAATCATTTTATTGTTATTTGAATTCAATATTATTATTTATTGTTACTTATATATTCATTGTTGTTTACTTATTTAATTGTTTGGAATTCAAAAATAAAGAGTTGTGACATCACGATCCAAGGGTTAATAGGGTTGATAGGCTATTATTATCAGTAAGGTGTCAATTCTTTAGGGAAGCTCATCCGAATGGAATCAAGAAGTTAAGTGTGCTGAGGTTGGAGTAGTGTGAGGATGGGTGACCGGCCGGGAAGTTTAACCATGATTGTAATTTGACCTAGGATTAAATGTACTTAGAGTTAAAAGTGTATGGGTGAAAGATTAACAAGTAAAAAAGAAAAAAATGGTGAAAAAAAATTAAAATTTGAAAAATTTTAAAACTTTATGCTGACGGCAAAGCCCTCGGCATATAAATTTTTTTTTTTTCGAAATTTTTTTTTGTTTTTTTTTGGAAAAAGAAAATTCAAAATTTTCAAATTTGTATGCCGACGGTGTTAGCGTGCTACGCCGAGGGCCGGGCTACGCCGACGGCAATGTTGTCTATGCCGAGGGACTAAACGCCGACGCCATATGCCGAGGGCTGCCGTCGGCGTAGCCTACGCCGAGGGCCAAACGTGGCTACGCCGATGGCAGCTGGCCGTCGGCGTATGCGTCCATTCCTGTAGTGAATTTGAAGTAACGAGTATATGAATTTAGTCAAATGTCTTGTCAATGCAGCTTTGCAAGTTTGAAATATCAGAAGAAAGAGTATTAGCACTTCACATATTCTTCTACTCCAAAAGCCATAACAGATGAAGCTAAATGATACTCCAGAACTCCAGAACAGAAAGCTAACGACATGTGTGAACTTTTCAAAATTTACAGCCCAATGAGGACTATCCTACCTCCCAGTTAACATTCAGCTGACCCAACTAATGAAATAAACCGGCCTAATAGCTTGGAACATTAGTAATCCATGTCAGCGAGACCTCAGATATCATCAAGTTCTGAGCCTCCTAAAGAACCAGGTCATTCAAACCAAATTTTGTATTCAGGCATCCCACTGTTGCAAAATATTTCAGCATTACTGGTGTCATGTATCTATATCTGAATACAAGGTACCACAAATAACTAATATATTTAGATTGTAGGAAAGCATGTAAAAGAATAAACAGAAACAACAAAGTCTGGCAACCTCTATGATCATTGTCAATTCTGATATCTTAATTAAATGTGAGCACTACTGTTCCAGCTATGCATTAAATGTCAGAAATCGACAATATTAAGCAATATCAATGTTAAGAGTATAAATGCTTCTTTCTTTCCACCCTCCTTCTGGTAATTATTTTTATTTCAATAAGTTTTCATGTTGATTCATGCCCTTCAGGCTCACCACTAATACATAAGACATGACACGATGAATAACAAAAAGTAGCTGCGAGTATGAAAAGGCAAAGCTCTACCATTTACCAATACGCAAGTGCAATGTCACACAAATATAGTCCTATTAATATACCAAGGCAGGAGATGATTCATTCCCTAGAGATGAAGAAATAAAAAAGAAACTCACCTTAAGCTTAGGATCTTCGATGTGGCCATGATGGCCTGCAATATCACCTTTAGCAGTGATTCAACATCATTCCTGCTATCACTTACTAAAACTAAAATATTCATGAAGCATATCAGACCAAGACAACACAACATTTCTAATATTTTCATGTACCAAGGCTAGGGGTTTCACCCAATACTCTAGGGGATTACACCCACAAAACATCTACTACCAAACAAGGCCTTAAGCTTCCAAAACCACATTATTTATTTTACAATTGGCAGGGCAATTATCTGTGGGTTGCATTGTTGTTTTTTCACTAGTTTTGCGGTTACTCCGCAATTTTCATATTTGTTGTGACAGCGAGAATGGATAAATGGAGGTCAAGCTATATGTAGCCCTTTATTTTGAAACATTAAAATATTATATGTTTCAAATTTTCAAAAGATCTAAGAAAAAAGTAAAGAGAGACAATCATGTATACTACAAAGGTGTAAAATCTCAATACTAAACACTTTAATAGACTTCTAGTCCTGAACAAACATTCACCGGATAAATCGAGACTTACCAGCCAATAAAAAGATCTGAGAAAAAAGTAAAGAGAGCCGATCATGTATACTACAAACGTGTAAAATCTCAATACTGAACATTTTAATAGACTTCTAGTCCTGAACAAACATTCACCGGATAAATCGAGACATACCAGCCAATAACCCATAGAAACATGTGATGAAGCCAATGATGTATAGTACAAATGTGTACAATCTCAATATTGCAAACTTTAATAGACTTCTAGTCCTGAACAAACATTCACCGGATAAATCGAGACTTACTAACCAATAATCCATAGAAACATGTGATGCCTTCATACGCTTGATTAAGCATAGACCTTTTGCTCGCAATGTCTTCTTTGACTCCACAGGTCGGTCCCAAGCAGTGGCCTTAACACTATGATTTAATACTAAATAATCATACAAAATTGACAACTTTTAGCGACTCTACTCACGAGAAAATAAGAACAAAATTTTTTGTGCCTTGCATATTTCTTCAGCCGACCATCATCATCATGAGATAATTATTGAGTCACAATTTGTTCATAGCCAGTATATTTCTCTAATAAGAAATTGTGGGTGACACTTCCAAATGTGGGTGACACCATAGTTTCTTATATCAGAGAAAAAACTAACTATAAACAAATTGTGACTCAACAGTTAACTCATGATTATGATGGACAGAGAAAAAATATGCAAGGTACATCAACTTTTGTTGTTATTTTCTCATGAGTAGAGTCGTTAAAAGTTGTCAATAATGTCTGATTATTTAGTATTAAATCATAGTGTGCTTGCGACCTAGTTGTGGAGTCAAAGAAAAAATTGCGAACAAAAGGTCTATGCTTCATCAAAAGTATGAAGCCATCACATGTTTCAGGGCTTATTGGCTGGTAAGTCTCGATTTACTAGGTTAATGTTTGTCCAAGACTAAAGTTTATATTGAAGTGTTTCGTATTGAGATTTTACACTTTGTATTATACATCATTAGCTATCTCTACGATATTTTTTCAGATATTTTGAAATTTTGAATTGTAATATTTGAATGTTTCAAAATAAAGGGCTACATGTAGTTCGGTCCCCATTTATCCACTCTCTATCACAACAAATATGAAACAACTTGTATCGTCTCTGACATGCTAACACAAGTCTACGCGCAAATTACGGCTAGATGATAGCACAGACCACTTCCCATATTTCTCTAACCCAATAATAAGACACAAGTGTCGGTCTTGTTTTTTATACTGCTAACATATCACTAAAGCTAATCATAACTGAGAAATCAGTACTATTTTTTTATAAAACCATCATATTTTAAGACACTATGGCTTCATTGTTTATTCAAGTCATTTTTCAATGTTTCTTTTCTAGTAAAACCAACATATTTTCTCCACGATACAATGGAAAATCATTGTTTGTTTCACCATCCTAAATCATATTCCAGTGTTCCATAATAAGTAGTTCAATAACTGAATTACCAGCAACTCAAATTGAAGCCAATCTACATGTTCAATAACAGTTCCTAGAGAGCTCGCATGTTAAATGTTTGCCATTCTAAATCATATTTCAGTGTTCCCTAAGTAGTTTAATAACTTAATTAATTACCATCAACTCAAATCCCAGCCAATCTACATGCTCAACTTAATTACCGCCGACGACAGTGTTGTCTTGGTCACGCCCCCTCTGGCTTGCCCGGCCCCTCCTTTGCCTTCCGGGTGAGCACGTGGTGCTGTAGCGCCCTTTTTCTCCCTCCCTCTCGGCCTCTACCATCCCCGCGCCTAGCACCGCCCATTGTCGCCGGTAGAGCTAGCTATCCGCCAGCCTACTGTCTCTCCGGTGTCCCGCACCACTGATGTTCAACAGTGGGCTCGGCCAACTTGCTCACACCCACGGGCCACGGCTGGAGTGACAAAAACTTCAGTTCCCCACAAAGAAGAAAAACTTTATAAATTAAACTCAGCCATCTGGGAGTTTTAGTTTATGTACCAGTTATCAATTATGGACTTTTCAGTTCACGAAACAAATATTAGCTATAGACTTTTCAGTTCATGAAACAAATTTAAGCTATGAACTTTTCAGTTTACGAAACAAATCTGTACCCTGCTGAACTGAGCAGGAGAAACATGGTCAAAGCCACCGAGACAAATCGTAAGGAATATAAAGTCCCAACCATGTGCGTTCTTACAAGCCTCCTTCAACTCCTCAACTTGACTGGGACCTAATATTTCCCATGTGACTATACGCGCAACAATATAAAAAAAGGTAGAGCCACATGATCATAAGCACGGACTCCAGGTCTCCAGCATGTTGAAGATCAACATCAAATCAACACTGATCGACCTCATTTCTACATGCTGTATTTTACAAATGGAAAATCTGACCAAATAATAACAATGTTCAGACTCCAGAAGGGGTGGGTATTAATCTCTTACTGACCTTCCAAGGTAGAGGGCTGGGGACGACCATCTGGGACAGAGGGCTGAAGACGGCGGTGAACACCGCACCCCTCTTCTCCAAGCAGCATGTCAAGCATCAACATGACCGTCCTCGACGAGTACACCACCGGGCACCTGCGCGTGAGCCGCCGCTGCAGGAGCAGCAATGCCACGAACCCGGCGATATTGACAGCATCGACACCGAGCCCAGCACCACAGCAGCGCTCTGGCCTGCCCATGGTCGTTGTCTCCGCCGCGCCGGACACGGCCGCCGGTGTGCTGGTTGTTGAGGATGGTGACCTCGAGGGGGCGGACGTGGGCGGGGAGCGCGACGGTGGCGACCTCTAGGCTCTAGCGCAGGAGATACGAAAAGGGCAATCGGGCCATCGCCTGCTGCGGCTGCTGCTCCTGGCCGGCGGACGAGGTCGCAAGGGCCTCGGATGGATACGTGGGATGGGATGCTCAGGGGGCTCGGTGACGCGAGATCTGTGTGGAACAATGGCGGCATCGGGCGCTCGAGCTCAGCGCATAGGCGGCGGCAGGAGTGGCGTGCGCCAGATCCCATTTGTCAATCAAACCAACCATGCGTTCATTAGTTATATATAGTTGCTCAATTAACTGCTCCCGATTTTCCCTCCGCATGCATATCCAAACATCCTTCATCTGCGTGCTTCCAGTATTTTCAGTTTTTCACTCTCGGCATCGGCAAGAAATCAATTCAGTAATCTCATGCAGGGAAGCAATAGAGCAGATCTCGTGTACTTTTGGGAAGCAAAAGATAGTATTTCATCCAAGCATTTGCTCCAACATACTAATCCATTTATATAATAACTAGGACTATATTCCGGGATTTTATTAATCAAATACTTCCAATGCTGATCTTTGTTTCTTATTGAAGAAAATATGCTTCTAAATAGCACGAAATCTTGCTTCCTTAAATAACTCAAGTCACAACTATTATATCCTTCAATCCTTTTTTTTATCAAGAATGTTTCAAACAGGTTACAAATATGCAAATCTTTGATGCATTACAAATAAGCCCCTCTTTCAAACACTCGCTTCCTTTTATTACTACATCAATGAGCATGCTCCAAGTGCCAATATATTTCAGTTTCTCCAATACACTAATACAAATTCTTCATCCAACATCGAAATTCTTTTGGCACGACACTAAATACAAGTTGGACGGTTTGGAAAGGCATTTGGTTTTTAGATGATGTCAGTTGGTGTATTGTCACCCCCTTCATCCCACTGTAGATCTAGTGAGGTGGCTTCGAGGTTGATTTTTTGTATTGCTTCTTGTAAGGTTTGCAAATAATCTAATAAAAAGTCGTGTGCATCCTTTGGATGCAGAAGCTGGAGCGATTTTTCCCTATTTTCGAAAAAAAAACTAAACACAAGTTGCGAGCAAGTAGATAAAATCTTAAAAGTTACAGTTATTTCAACTACTAACATCTCCGTTTCCTCTGTACATGAAATTTGTATATTTGAAATTAAGAAACAACCATATGCTTCGGCCGCTTGCTTCATGTTCTTTTATAAGGACCCTTGCTTCTAAAATTGAAACTTCGTGCTTCCAAAGAGAACGTATGTGAATAAGAGCTCTCTACTATGGCATGTGCCCTTAAGCAGTTTCATTGTAACACTAGTGGAAAACAGGGTTTTAGCACCGGTTTAAAATGGCCTTTTTTACCGGATGGGCAACCGATGCAACACATCCGGTGCTAAAGCCCCCCCCCCCCCTCCCTCCTTTAGCACCGGTCTAAAGGGGCACCACATGGCCCGCAGAAGAGCGCCCGGGCGGAGGACCTTTCGGTGCTAAAGGATTCTGCCGCGGCAGCGTTTTGGGGTCCTTCCCTGTCGCGGCAGACTCAGCCGTGGCAGGGAATTTCACTAAAACGTTGCCACGGCAGAGAATTTCACCACAACGCTGATGTGGCAGAGTCTGCCTCCATTTGAAATACGTTATAATGCACACACATATATATAGGAAACCATTATATTACATAAAAAATGTTATGAATATATATCGAAGTGACACAGGTTCATGTATATATATCTATATGTCAACAAAAAATTTATATATTGGGGGGGGCTGATGGTATTCTCCGTTTGAATCTATGACTTGCTCAAGTAAGAATCCCGCCAATTCTTCTTGAATTGCTCGTACATGCTCGGTTGCTAGAAGACCGTTCCGCAACAGTTGGATCTAATAATTTCAAGATGGTGGTTGATATCCATATTTGCATCACTATTTTATATCATAATTTATGTTATTCATTGATATATTTCATATTTAGAGATGATACTATTTTATTTCACTTATTTTGCATGTTTCATGATTATTGGAGAATTATTCACCGAGTCGAATTCTGCTGGAAAAAGCACCGTCAGGATACCATATTTCTGAAGATCAACAATTGACAGAAATTACACCGAAGATCTTATTTTTCCAGAAGAATGAGCCAGCCAGAAGGAGGAGCCGAGGAGGGCCGCCATGGGCCCCCCATAGGCCGGCGCGGGCCCAGCCCTGGCCGCGCCGCCATGTGGGGAGGGGGCCCACGACCCCCCTCGGCCGTCTCTCTTTCGCGTACTTCATCTACCCGAAAACCTAAGGCACGGGGGATAAGCGAGAATAGACACAGCCGCCTCTGCGGGGCGGAGAAACACCAGAGAGAAAAGAGCTCTCCGGCGGGCAGGAATCCGCCGGGGAAATTCCCTCCCGGAGGGGAAATCGCCGCCATCGTCACCGTCATCGAGCTGGACTTCATTGGGATCATCATCATCATCATCATCATCTCCACCATCGACACCGCCATCTCCACCGCACCTCGTCTCCGCTGTAACATCTAGGGTTGAATCTTGAGTATTTCATAGGGGAAACTCTCCCGGTATTGATTACTACTTGTTATTGATGCTATTGAGTGAAACCATTGGATCAAGGTTTATGTTCAGATTGTTATCCATCATCATATCACCTCTGATCATGTTCCATATGATGTCTCGTGAGTAGTTCGTTTAGTTCTTGAGGACATGGGTGAAGTCTAAATGTTAGTAGTGAACTATGTTGAGTAATATTTAATGGTTTGATATTTAAGTTGTGGTGTTATTCTTCTAGTGGTGTCATGTGAACGTCGACTACATGATACTTCACCTTTATGGGCCTAGGGGAGTACATCTTGTATTCGTTTGCTAATTGTGGGGTTGCCGAGTGACAGCAACCTGAACCCCCGTTGGTATATCGATGCAGGAGGGATAGCTGGATCTCAAAGTTTAAGGCTGGTTAGATTTATCTTAATTACTTTCTTGTATTTGCGGATGCTTGCAAGGGGTATAATCACAAGTATGTATTAGTCCTAGGAAGGGCGGTGCATTAGCATAGGTTCACCCACACAACACTTATTAAAACAATGAAGATTAATCAACTATATGAAGCGAAAGCACTAGACTAATTCCCGTGTGTCCTCAAGAACGTTTGGTCATTATAAGTAAACAAACCGGCTTGTCCTTTGTGCTAAAAAGGATTGGGCTACTCGCTGCAATTATTACTCTCGCATTTTACTTACTTGTACTTTATTTATCTGCTATATCAAAACCCCTGAAAACTTGTTTGTGAGCATTTACAGTGAATCCTTCATCGAAACTGCTTGTCAACACCTTCTGCTCCTCGTTGGGTTCGACACTCTTATTTATCGAAGTACTACGATATACCCCTATACTTGTGGGTCATCAAGACTATTTTCTGGCACCGTTGCCGGGGGTGAAGCGCTATTGGTAAGTGGAATTGGTTAGGAAAACTTTCGTACGTGCTGATTTTGTTTCTGCTTGCTGCTATAAGTCATTATGGAGAGATCTCTCTTGAATTTCTATACTACTGCAAAGGTAGTGGATGAGGCGCGTGAGGAAGTAATTCGTATAAAATACCTATGAAAATTATTGAACGTGTTGTGGATAACCGCTATGAAGGGGATGGAACTGTTCATCCTGGAGATCATTTACTGTTTTACATGAATTATGCGGGTTATTCAAGTGTGCGGTATTTCAATGGATGAAGTTAGGAAGAAATTATTCGCTATGTCGCTGTCTGGTAAAGCGGCGCATTGGTATAAACTGCTGAAGGATGGGAATTCTCTTGATTGGAAGGATATTATGCCTCTATTTTATTCTAAATTCTATCCTCCAGGACCGAAACCGCATATATAATTTCTGGCCTCATGATGGAGAGAGTATTACCCAAGCATGGGGGAGATTGAAGTCTTTAATGCTCAAATGCCCCATTCATGAGCTTCCTGGTAATATCATCGTTAATATTTTTCATGGCATTTGTGAAAAGATTGTAGAGGTATTCATGGATGATTTTTCTGTCTATGGGAATTCTTTTGATAATTGCTTGCGAAACCTTGATAAAGTTTTGCAGATGTGAAGAAACTAACCTTGTTCTTAATTGGGAGAAATGCCACTTTATGGTTAATGAAGGAATTGTATTGGGACATAAAATTTCAGAGAGGTATTGAAGTTGATAGAGCTAAAGTTGAAGCGATTGAGAAGATGCCCTACCCTAGGAATGTTAAAGGTATTCGTAGTATTCTTGGTCATGCTGGTTTTTATAGGAGATTTATTAAAGATTTCTCTAAAATTTCAAAGCCTCTTACTAATCTTCTTCAAAATATGTACCTTTTGTTTTTTATGATGATTGTAAGGAAGCCTTTGAAACTCTAAAGAAAGCCTTAACAACTGCTCCTGTAGTCGAAACTCTTGATTGGAATTTGCCTTTTAAATTATGTGTGATGCTAGTGATTTTGCTTGTAGGTGTTGTCCTTATGCAGTAGTAGATAAAGAATTGAATGTTATTCATTATGCTAGTAAAACTCTGGATGCTTCTCAAAGAAATTATGCTACAACTGAGAAAGAGTTATTAGCCGTAGTTTTTGCATGTGACAAGTTTAGATCTTATATTGTTGATTCAAAAGTCACAGTTCATACTGATCATGTTGCAATTAGGTACCTTATGGAAAGAAAGATGCTAAGCCAAGGCTTATTAGATGGGTGCTTCTTTTGCAAGAATTTGATTTACATATTGTAGATAGGAAAGGTGTGATAATTTGTCTAGATTGGAAAATATTGCTTATGATCCTGTTCCTGTTAATGATAGTTTTCCAAATGAACAATTGGCTATAATAAAGGTGAGCTCGCGAGATAGTCCTTGGTATGCCGATTATGCTAAATTTATTGTTTCAAAATACTTGCCTCCAACCTTTTCAGCTCAGCAAAGGAGGAAATTCTTTTATGATTTGAGGCATTATTTTGGGATGACCCACACTTATATAAAGAAGGAGTGGATGGTATTATGCGAAGATGTGTTCCAGAATATGAACAACAAGAGATATTGAGTAAGTGTCATGGTAGTGTTTATGGAGGACATCACGCCGGAGATAGAACCGCACAAAAGGTTCTACAATCAGGTTTTTATTGGCCAACACTTTTCAAAGATGCAAGGAAGTTTATCTTATCTTGTGATGAATGTCAAAGAGTTGGTAATATCTCTAGACGCAATGAAATGCCTATGAATTTATACTCTTGTTATTGAACCATTTGATTGTTGGGGATTTGACTTCATGGGTCCTTTCCTTCTCAGAAGGTAACACTCATATACTTGTCGTTGTTGATTATGTTACTAAATGGGTGGAAGCCATACCTACAAAAGTGCTGATGGTGAGACCTCTTTAAAAATTCTTTTAGATGTTATTTTTCCTAGATTTGGAGTACCTAGATATATTATGACTGATGGAGGTTCTCACTTTATTCATGGTGGTTTTAGAAAAACTCTTGCTAGATATGGTATTAATCATAGAATTGCTTCAGCTTATCATCCTCAAACTAGTGGGCAAGTAGAATTATCAAATAGAGAAATTAAATCTATCTTGCAAAGACTATTAATAAATCTAGAAAAAATTGGACTAGTAAGTTAAAGGAAGCATTGTGGGCTTATAGAACTGCTTATAAAAATCCTATGGGAATGTCACCTTATAAAATGGTTTATGGAAAAGCTTGTCATTTACCTTTAGAACTAGAGCACAAAGCTTATTGGGCTGTAAGAGAACTTAATAAAGATTTTAAACTTGCCGGTAAGAAAAGGTTGCTACAATTGAGTTCTTTAGATGAATGGAGAAGTGAAGCTTATGAAAATGCTAAACTTTTTAAGGAGAAGGTTAAGAAATGGCATGATAGAAGAATTATTAAAAGAGAATTTAATGTTGGAGATAAAGTCCTATTGTATCGGTCTCGTCTCAGATTTTTTGCAGGGAAATTACTCTCAAAATGGGAAGGACCATATGTCATTGAGGAGGTGTATCGTTCAGGAGCAATAAAAATTGCCTCGCTGAAAGATGATGCTACACAAGTGGTGAATGGACAAAGACTCAAACATTATATGTCTGGAGATTCTTATAATGAAGATATTGATGTTATTCAAGTGGTGACTCCGGAAGCTTTCATCAAAAACCAAATTGACAGTTCTGCAGAGTTCGACTTTGAATAGGTAACAGTTTTAGTAATAAAAAGTCCGCGTTTAACTTTCCGAACAATATTTCTGCTATTTTTGGAAAATATTAAAAATTACGAGATCGAAACGGAGTGGAGGAGACGCACGAGGGCGTGCCCCATAGGCCGGCGCGGGCCCCAGCCTGGCCGCGCCGCCCTCGGGGACAGCCCCTCGGCGTCCCGTTTCCACTCGTTCGGCCTGGTACTTTCCTTTTGTCGTGAAAATATTTGCTATATAATCCCCCGGATCCCCAGAGGTCCGTATATCGTTTTCTTGTCTTGTTTTGTTTCGAGTTGTTTCTGCCAGATATTGTTTTCAGATCTAAAGCCACCATGTCTTCGTCGGGAACTCCGAAGGATAGCTTCTTTGAGAACGTCGTCAACCCGTATATGAACGAGATGAAGATGCATCCCAAGGAATTGCTGCTCGTAGATGGAGAGTTGCAGATAGAAGATGTTCGGGGACCTAAAGAAGAAGGAAGCTTGGAGGACAGGATGGAGAAACTAGAACAAGAGGTCTTCACCTACAAGAAGATGGCTGAATGTGAAGTGGACATCTTCCACATAATTGTGTCCGAACTTATTGATGAACACAAGAAGGAGACTACAAAGCTGTGGGGCGATATCCTCTCACTTCACAACACTACCAACCAACTTCAGGCGCAACTTTATGATGTTTGGAATCAAAACTGTGAGTATGAAAACAGGTTTAAACGCATTAGCTATGCTGCTAGTTTCAGGATTCCGAGACCAAGACATCGTTTGTTGATGGAGAGCCTCTTCCTTGGAAGTCTGATGACGAGAAGAATCCATCACCATCACCACCGAAGGAGTAATTCATCACTGGTATTGGCATCCCCTTGGTTTGTTCCAAGCTTGGGGGAGTGCCGCGGTATCACATCATCACTATCTTTATCTTTTTACTATCAAGTAGTGTCATATCATGAGTAGGGAAGTTATTATATAAGATGGTTTGCAGTGTGGAAGTATCTCTCTCTTAGTTGGTTATCTATGTATCCCTTGGTGTGAGTTATCGTTATGGAATATTAATGAGAAGTCTTATCATTTACTTTTTGCACACCTTATTTTAGTTTGCAATTTCTGTTATATGATTACTCTTGTCATTAGTATTGATATCACTTTGGGAGCATCAAGTAAATCTATTTGGTTTTGACAAACTTAGCATTGGTCAATAGCAACAATACTTTGATGTTTAAATAGAAAAGAGGAAATACATGTAGATATATTATTTCATTATCTTTCTTTCTTGTTAGCTAATGAGTTTAGTATTCTGAAGTTAAAATTGCTTGTGCTTACAAGGAAGATGCATGATTGTTTCTATCACATGTATATTTGTTTGTTTCCCTCAACTCTTATGCTTGCTACCCAACCTTGCTAGCCAAAGACCTGTACTGAGAGGGAACCCCAAGTGGAAGGTATGATGCGTATAGAAGCAAGTTTCCCTCAGTATGAAACCAAGGTTATCGAACCAGTAGGAGCCAAGAAGCACGTGAAGGTTGTTGGTGGAGGAATGTAGTGCGGCGCAACACCGGTGAAACCGGCGCCAACGTGGAACCTGCACAACACAATCAAAGTACTTTGCCCCAACGTAACAGTGAGGTTGTCAATCTCACCGGCTTGCTGAAAACAAAGGATTAAGTGTATCGAGTGGAAGATGGTGTTTGTTTGCAAAGAACAGAAAGCAGAGAATGTATTCAGATGTAAAGAATGGACAGGGGTCCAGTTCACTAGTGGTGTCTCTCCAATAAGATAACTAACATGCTTGGGTGAACAAATTACAGGTGAGCAATTGACAAATAAAGATTCAATACATATCAACGATGATTACTATGTGATTTAATCAGGGCATTACGACAAAGTACATAGACCGCTATCCAGCATGCATCTATGCCTAAATAATCCACCTTCAGGTTATCATCCGAACCCCTTCCGGTATTAAGTTGTAAACAACAGATAATTGCATTAAGTATGGCGCGTAATGTAATCAACACAAATATCCTTAGACAAAGCATCAATGTTTTATCCCTAGTAGCAGCAGCACATCCACAACCTTAGAACTTTCTGTCACTGTCCAGATTTAATGGAGGCATGAACCCACTATCGAGCATAATTACTCCCTCTTGGAGTTACAAGTATCAACTTGGCCAGAGCCTCTACTAGCAACGGAGAGCATGCAAGAACATAAACAACACATATATGATAGATTGATAATCAACTTAACATAATATTCTATATTCATCGGATCTCACCAAACACAACATGTAGCATTACAAATAGATGATCTTGATCATGTTAGGCAGCTCACAAGATCTAATACAATGAAAGCACAAGCGGAGAAGACAACCATCTAGCTACTGCTATGGACCCATAGTCCAAAGGATGAACTACTCACGCATCAATCCGGAGGCGGGCATGATGATGTAGAGCCCCTCCGGTGATGATTCCCCTCTCCGGTAGGGTGCCGGAGGCGATCCTGAATCCCCGAGATGGGATTCGCGGCGGCGACCTCTCAATGTTTTCCGTCTCGTGGCTCTCGGTGCAGGGGGTTTCGCGACGGAGCAAAAGTAGCGGAAGGGTAGGTCAAAGGCGTCACGAGGGGCCACACACTAGGGCGGCGCGGCCAGGGCTTGGGCCGCGCGCCTTGGGTGTCCCACCTCGTGGCCCCCGTCTCCTCTTCGGTCTTGGAAGCTTCGTGCAAATAGGACCACTGGCGTTGATTTCGTCCAATTGAGAATATTTCCTTACTAGGATTTCTGAAACCAAAACAGCAGAAAAACAAAGCGGCACTTCATCTTGTTAATAGGTTAGTGGGAAAATGTAAAATAATGCTGTAAAGTATGTATAAAACATTCAAGTATTGTAATAAAAGTAGCATGGAACATAAGAAATTATAGATACGTTTGAGACGTATCAAGCATCCCAAGCTTAGTTCCTACTCGTCTCGAGTAGGTAAACGATAACACAAATAATTTCTGAAGTGACATGCTACCAACATAATCTTGATCAACATTATTGTAAAGAATATGAGATGAATGGAGTGATCTGAACAAAAGATTGCTAACAAAGATAATGACTAAGCAAATGAATCATATAGCAAAACTTTTCATGAATAGTACTTTCAAGACAAGTATCAATAAGACTTGCATAAGAGATAACTCATAAGCAATAAATTCTAAGTAGAATGCATTGAAGCAACACAAAGGATGATTAAGTTTCAGCAATTGCTTTCAACTTGTAACATGTATATCTCATGGATATTTGTCAACATAGAGTAATATAACAAGTGCAATAAGTAAACATGTAAGAATCAATGCACACAGTTAACACAAGTGTTTGCTTCTAAGATAGAAAGAAGTGGGTAAACTGACTCAACAATAAAGTAAAAGATTGGCCCTTCACAGAGGGAAGCATTGATTACTATTTTTGTGCTAGAGCTTTTTGTTTTGAAAGCATAGAAACAATTTTGTCAACGGTAGTAATAATTGATATGTGCTATGCATAATACTTCCTACAAGTTGCATGCCTCATGCATAGAGTACCAATAGTGCTCGCACCTTGTCCTACTATCTCGGAAAACACGGATTCTCATCGCATAACATATGTTTCAACCAAGTGTCACAAAGGGGTACCTCTATGCCGCCTGTACAAGTGTCTAAGGAGAAAGCACGCATTGGATTTCTCGCTTTTGATTATTCTCAACTTAGACATCCATACCGGGACAACATAGACAACAGATAATGGACTCCTCTTTTTAATGCTTAAGCATTCAACAATAGTTAATATTCTCATAAGAGATTGAGGTTGTATGTCCAAACTGAAACTTCCACCATGATACATGGCTTTAGTTAGCGGCCCAATGTTCTTCTCTAACATATGCATACTCAAACCATTTGATCATGAAATCCACTACTTCAGACAAGACGAACATGCATAGCATCTCACATGATATCCAACAAAGATAAAGTTGATGGCGTCCCCAGAAAACATGGTTATCGCTCAACAAGCAACAGAATTAAGACACATAACTACATATTCATCACCACAATAGTTTTTAAGCTATTTGTCCCATGAGCTATATATTGTAAAGGTAGAGGAATGAAATTTAAAGGTAGCACTCAAGTAATTTACTTTGGAATGGCGGGAAATACCACATAGTAGGTAGATATGGTGGACACAAATGGCATGGAGTTTGGCTCAAGGTGTTTGGATGCACGAGAAGCATTTCCTCTCAGTACAAGGTTTGGGCTAGCAAGGTTGTTTGAAGCAAACACAAGTATGAACAGGTACAGCAAAACTCACACAAGAACATATTGCAAGCATTATAAGACTCTACACTGTCTTCCTTGTTGTTCAAACATTTTACCCGAAAATATCTAGACTTAGAGAGATCAATCATGCAAACCAAATTAAACAAGCTCTACGGTAGTTCTTCATTAATAGATTAAACCACATGATGCAAGAGCTTAAACATGATCTATGAGAGCTCAAACAATTGCCAAATTGTCAAACCATATGCATCATTTTCCAATTCCAACCAAATAGCAATTTAACGAAGCAATAAGCTTTCGCCATGAACATTAAAGCACAATTAAGAACACAAGTGTTCCATATGAAAAAGCGGAGCGTAATATCTCCAATATAAGAATGGCGAGATCCAACTTTATTCAAAACAAAACAAAAATAAAAACAAACCGACGCTCCAAGTAAAGAACATAAGGATGTGATGGAATAAAAATATAGTTTCACTAGAAGTGACCTGATAATGTTGTCGATGAAGAAGGGGATGCCTTGGGCATCCCCAAGCTTAGATGCTTGAGTCTTCTTAAAATATGCAGGGATGAACCACCGGGGCATCCCCAAGCTTAGACCTTTCACTCTTCTTGATCATAGTATATCATCCTCTTCTCTTGACCCTTGAAAACTTCCTTCACACAAACTTCAAGCAAACTCATGAGAGGGTTAGTGCTTAACCACAAATTCATATATTCAGAGGTGACACAATAATTCTTAACACTTCTGGACATTGCACAAAGCTTCTGAAAGTTAATGGAACAAAGAAACTCATTCAACATAGCAAAAGCGGCAATGCGAAATAAAAAAAAAGCTGTCAAAAACAGAACAGTCCGTAAAGATGCTTCTGGACTGGGCACTTAACTTGCTCAAATGGAAAAACTCAAAACTAATGAAAGTTGCGTACATATCTGAGGATCACGCTCGTAATTTTGCAGATTTTTTCGAATTTTTACAGAGACTTGTGCAGAATTCGTGACAGACAGCAATGCTGTTTCTCGCAGCGATCCAAATATAACATCAACTTTAGTATAGAAATTTTACTTAGCACAAAAACATGATAAGAGAGGTTGCTACAGTAGTAAACAACTTCCAAGACTCAACAAAACAAAAATTGCTGTAGTAAAATAAACATATGGGTTATCTCCCAAGAAGTTCTTTCTTTAACGCCTTTCAGCTAGGCGCAGAAAGTGCAAATCAAGTAACATCAAGAGATGAGCATCAACATTCTTACCAGAGGCTTTGAGCCTACTCTTCTTACTCTTTGGTTTAGGGAATACATGACCGCATCCGGGTGTAGAGGTAAAATTTAGAGTGCCTTTCCCCATATCTATGATTGCTCCCATGAGTTTCAGCAGGGATCTTCCAAGCGTAATTTGTCCTGTCCCTACACATTCAACAACAAGATAATCAGTGGATACCGTTCTTCCAAGAAAGGTTGTGAAAACACCTTCAGCTATTCCCTTAGGAATTATAACAGAATTATCAGTAAGAGTTATTCCTTCTCCTCCTTCAGTAAGTTCCCAAAGTGTCAAAGATTCATAAATGCTTTTAGGCATAAGGCAGAACTCAGACATAATATCACAGCGGGCATAAAAAATTTCACCACAAATGGTAACTTTTATAGTAGGCACCCACATTGAAGGTTCAAAGCTTAATGGAACATAATCATAAAATTCGCGAATATGGTTGTACCCTTCTTTTAAACAAGATATATTCGTTTCGAGAGTGTTCAATCTATTAAGAATGCTAGCAAGAGATGAATCAAAGTTACTAGCAGAGCTAGACGATGTGACTAATTTTTTTACGGCATTAAAAGCTTGATCTCCATCACAATGAAGGAAATCTCCTCCCACTACAGCATCTAAGGCGTATCTATAACGAAGAATAAGCCCAAAATAAAAGTTACTAAGAAGCAAACTTAGAGGCATTTTAGGTTCAGTTCTACTATAAGAATCAAAAATTCTAGACCAAGCTTTCTCAAAACTCTCCTCACCCCCTTGTTTAAAAGTAAAGATCGATTCCTCAGGTGATAGAGCAACAACTACAGGACTAGTCATGATAATAAAATAAATGCAAGTAACTAATTTTTTTGTGTTTTAATATAGAGCTAGTAAATAAAACAATAAGTAAAGTAACTAATTTTTTTGTGTTTTTGATATAGAGAACAAGACAGTAAATAAAGTAAAGCTAGCAACTAATTTTTTTGTGTTTTGTTTAAATGCAGCAAACAAAGTAGTAAATAAAATAAAGCAAGACAAAACAAAGTAAAGAGATTGGAAGTGGAGACTCCCTTGCAGCGTGTCTTGATCTCCCGGCAACGGCGCCAGAAATTTAGCTTGATACGCGTGAAGCACACGTCCGTTGGGAACCCAAGTGGAAGGTATGATGCGTATAGAAGCAAGTTTCCCTCAGTATGAAACCAATGTTATCGAACCAGTAGGAGCCAAGAAGCACGTGAAGGTTGTTGGTGGAGGAATGTAGTGCGGCGCAACACCGGTGGCGGCGCCAACGTGGAACCTGCACAACACAATCAAAGTTCTTTGCCCCAACAATGTGGTTGTCAATCTCACCGGCTTGCTGAAAACAAAGGATTAAGTGTATCGAGTGGAAGATGGTGTTTGTTTGCAAAGAACAGTGCAGTAGAATGTATTCAGATGTAAAGAATGGACCGGGGTCCGTTCACTAGTGGTGTCTCTCCAATAAGATAACTAACATGCTGGGTGAACAAATTACAGGTGAGCAATTGACAAATAAAGATTCAATACATATCAACGATGATTACTATGTGATTTAATCAGGGCATTACGACAAAGTACATAGACCGCTATCCAGCATGCATCTATGCCTAAATAATCCACCTTCAGTTATCATCCGAACCCCCTCCGGTATTAAGTTGCGAACAACAAATAATTGCATTAAGTATGGCGTGTAATGTAATCAACACAAATATCCTTAGACAAAGCATCAATGTTTTATCCCTAGTAGCAACAGCACATCCACAACCTTAGAACCTACTATCACGATCCCAGATTTAATGGAGGCATGAACCCACTATCGAGCATAATTACTCCCTCTTGGAGTTACAAGTATCAACTTGGCCAGAGCCTCTACTAGCAACGGAGAGCATGCAAGAACATAAACAACACATATATGATAGATTGATAATCAACTTAACATAATATTATATATTCATCGGATCTCACCAAACACAACATGTAGCATTACAAATAGATGATCTTGATCATGTTAGGCAGCTCACAAGATCTAATACAATGAAAGCACAAGCGGAGAAGACAACCATCTAGCTACTGCTATGGACCCATAGTCCAAGGATGAACTACTCACGCATCAATCCGGAGGCGGGCATGATGATGTAGAGCCCCTCCGGTGATGATTCCCTCCCGGCAGGGTGCCGGAGGCGATCTCCTGAATCCCCGAGATGGGATTCGGCGGCGGCCTCTCAGTAATGTTTTCCGTCTCGTGGCTCTCGGTACGGGGGTTTCGCGACGGAGGCTTTAAGTAGGCGGAAGGGTAGGTCAAGGGCCACGAGGGCCCACACACTAGGGCGGCGCGGCCAGGACTTGGCCGCGCTGCCTTGTGTCCCCACCTCGTGGCCCCGCTCGTCCTCTCTTCGGTCTTCCGAAGCTTCGTGCAAAAATAGGACCACAGGCATTGATTTCGTCCAACCAAGAATATTTCCTTACTAGGATTACTGAAACCAAAAACAGCAGAAACAGGAACTGGCACTTCGGCATCTTGTTAATAGGTTAGTGTCGGAAAATGTAAAATAATGTTGTAAAGTATGTATAAAACATTCAAGTATTGTAATAAAAGTAGCATGGAACATAAGAAATTATAGATACGTTTGAGACGTATCAAGCAAAGACCTGTATGAGAGGGAATGCTTCTCATACATCCAAAACCTTAAACCAAACCCATGCCATTTGTGTCCACCATAACTACCTACTATGTGGTATTTTGCGCCACTCCAAGTAAATACTTCATGTGCTACCTTTAAACAATTCAAACTATATTATTCCTTAATTGTGTCAATGTTTTATAGCTCATGAGGAAGTATGTGGTGTTTTATATTTCAATCTTGTTGGGCGGATTTTCACCAATGGACTAGTGGCACATCCCTTATCCAATAATTTTGCAATAAGAGCTGGCAACGGGTTCCCAGCCCCAATTAATAACTTTCATTAATAATTCTCTTCATGTGTTTTGCTCTGATTTATCAGCAACTTAATTTTGCAATAGACACTCCTCCATGGTATGAGAGATGTTAAGGCACCAGGGATTCGGTTAGCCATGGCTTGTGAAAGCAAAGGTTGGGGGGAGTGTCATCCATAATAAAACTAAAATACATGTGTAAATAAAAGAGAAGAGGGATGATCTACCTTGCTGGTAGAGATAACATCCTTCATGGGAGCCGCTCTTGGAAGGTCTGTTTGGCAAGGGGTTAGAGTGCCCACTACCATTCGTTGACAACAACAAACACCTCTCAAAATCTTACTTTTATGCTCTTCATATGATTTCAAAACTTAAGAAGCTCTAGCACATGATTTAATCCCTGCTTCCCTCTGTGAAGGGCCTATCTTTTACTTTGATGTTGAGTCAGTAAACCTATTTCCCTCTATCTCAAGCAAGCAATTGATTTGTTGTGATCCAACCATTTATATTATGATCTATTTAATCATGCCTTTTATTCTTCTTTGTTTAGTACAAATTTTATCTGAATGAATATGACTTTGAAGGCTATCAATGATTATGAGAAGATTGTTATGATTAAGGATGTAAGCTCTGCCATATAAGTTCTAATATAAAGGCTTTGCTCGGAAGATAAGTACAATCTGTTAATAGTTCTTTGACCAAGAACAAAGTTTGCCATAACCAATTGTGATTCCCTATGCACCTTTATTTGTGATTTCTCTTTACTTATTTCAAGTTGAGTTATATGAGGAAGATGTTTACTAGAATGTCTTGTGTGAATTAATAAGTGTGATGCTTCTTGTCCGTATTTTATTTTATCGACTCTTCACTCCATAAACATGTGGTCTTGTTTACTGAGTTCAGTTTCGCTTGGGGACAAGCGAAGTCTAAGCTTGGGGGGAGTTGATACGTCCATTTTGCATCACTATTTTATATCATAATTTACTGTTATTCATTGATATATTTCATATTTAGAGATGATACTTATGTTATTTCACTTATTTTGCATGTTTCATGATTATTGGAGAAGTTTTTGCAGGGTTTGGTGATGTGATATGGCCATGATGTGATGATAAATATGTATGAGATGATCATTATTGTATTGTGGCAACCGGCAGGAGCCTTATGGTTGTCTTTATATTTCATGTAGTAGTATTATTATTTCAAAGTAGTTGTAATAGTTGCTACATGTGGTGAACAACCATGAAGACGGCGCCATGGACCTTGACGCTACGCCGCCGACGATGATGGAGATCATGCCCGTTGATGATGGAGATCATGTCCGTACTTTGGAGATGAAGATCAAAGGCGCAAAGACTAAAGGGCCATATCATATCACATATGAATTGCATGTGATGTTAATCCTTTATGCATCTTATTTTGCTTAGATCGCGACGGTAGCATTATAAGATGATCCCTCACATTAATATCAAGATAATAAAGTGTTCTCCCCTCGTATGCACCGTTGCTACAGTTCGTCGTTTTGAAGCATCTCGATGATCGGATGTGATAGATTCTACGTTCACATACAACGGGTGTAAGTCATGTTGCACACGCGGAAATACTTGGGTTTGCTTGACGAGCCTAGCATGTACAGACATGGCCTCGGAACACAGGAAACCGAAAGGTTGAACACGAGTCATATGGATGATATGATCAACATGTTGATGTTCACCATTGAAGCTACATCATCTCACGTGATGATTGGTTTTGGTGTAGTGGATATGGATCGTGTGCCACTAAACAACTATGAGGGATGTTGTATTAAGTGGGAGTTCATTAGTAATTAGATTAAAACATGAACTAATTATCATGAACATAGTCTAAATAGTATTTTGAATTAAATTTGTAGAATTGGCATCCGTTTTCTACCATGCGCTAGTCTTGTAATTGAGATAGAAATACTGTTAAATCTGACAAGTAACTTTACGGACTGGTACTGTATTGTTAAAGAATCAAGAAATGATTAAGTCCTATTGCAAACTTTTAGTAAACCTCACATTGTTGATTCAAAGAACAATGGTTTCAATTAGTACCTAAAATCATCTTGTCTCCGTGAAACTTGAAGTTCAAATCCATTTGAAAAGTAAGGAGCTGGAAAGTTAGTTTTCAGAAATAAGCAAGGTGTGAGATATATGTGATATCTAAAACCTTATTGCAAGATGATAGAATATAATTTAGTGAGACTACATGAACTCATAAGTTTTATGGGAATGTACGAAGGTTGAAGACGCCAGGCGTCCCGATCCTCCAAACTAGTTGGGCACTAACGATATTCGCATATCCATGAAGTGGTCGTCCTTAGTATGCACCGTTGCTAAGACTCGTCGTTTCGAAGCATCACGTGATGATCGGGTGTTATAGATTCTACGTGTGCATACAACGGGTGCAAGTCAGATTTGCACATGCGAATACTAAGGTTAAACTTTACGAGCCTAGCATGTACAGACATGGTCTCAGAAAGTCGTCATGATGGATAAAAATTATGAGTGAAATTGTTCATCACATTAAAAGGTTACTAATAGTGAAATCCGGAACACTTGTCATATGATGATCAACTTAAAGTAAGAACCTCAAGGTTATTGGTATTTGACCAACAAACCTAGAAGTTATTGATGTTGAAGTGTTTTTATGAATAATGAGGAAAGCTAAAAGAGAAACTACAAAAGATTATTGGCAGAAAGAAAGAAAAGACTAGAAAATCTAGCTCAGGAGTATATAGATGATATACATGTTATGAATGTATTCCTAGTTTGGTCACACAATGAAATTCTTGGGTATTTGTACCATATTGGTTGGTATGAAGTGTCATACAAAACAACACAATACAAGAATACAATGGCCTAAATGACTGACAAGGAATATGATAGAATGCACGTCGGAACAAAATTAAAGTGTTATTATGTTCGTCGTTGGCATTCTATCTAGCCCTTCAGATTTATAATAAAGAACTTTATAATTGTTGTTTTGTTCTGGTCAAATGAAAACAATGAGTTGTTCAAATTATGACAGTATTCCATGTACGATGGATAAGTTATTATAAGTCTTTATGGTGAAACACACATACATAACACTGACGCTAAAATGCCATAAGGCAAATGATGTGAATTCCACTTATTAGTGGAACCGCCATTTAGGTCATGTTAGAAAGGAACGCATGAAGAAACTCCATGCAGATGGGTTTTTGGAGTCATTTGATTTTTGAATCGTTTGGCACTTGCAAATCTTTTCTAAAGAGAATGACTAAAATACCGTTCATAGGCCAAGAGTTGAACAGAACTAACTTAGTGGAAACATACATGATGATGTGGTTCACTGGGCATAGTTGTGTGCGGGAGATTCTTCTACTTCATGAAAACTTCCAACAATGAATTGAGTATATATATGTGGATATATTCGATAAGGAAGAAGTTTGAAATATTTGAATGGATTCAAATAAATTTCAGCATGAAGTGGAAATCATCGTAATAGAAAAGTCAAATATCTATGATTGGATCATGGTGGAAATATTTTGAATTACGAGTTTTAGCGAACATCTAAGAGATTTATAAAATTGTTCTACAACTCACGTTTCTTGGAGTATCATAGTGATGATGAGTATCCGAGAGATGTATCCAAACCTTGTTGGATTAATGATGAGATAAAATGACGCCATTATATTTTTTTGTGGATTAAGCTTTAGAGACTACCGCTTTTACACTGAATAGAGCATCATCATAATCCGTTGAAATGACACCATACGAGTTATGGCATGGGTATAAACCTAATAATCCTTTCTTAAATTTTGGTATGGCATAACATAAGTAAATAAGTTTACAACCAAAATCGGATGAATGTCTTTGTTGGTTATCCCGGAGAGAATTGATTGGGAATTCTTTCCACTATGAAGTCAAAGACAAAAGTGTTTGTGTCGATGTTTCTTACTTATTTCCAGAAATTGTTTCTAGCGTGTATTTGGTGGGAGGACAATGCGGAGACTTGAAGTAATGTTTTATGAATCAGGCATGATGATCAAGTAGCACAGCAAATGGTTAGGAGCGGTCACGGCGATCCATAAGCTCCATGTCCTACAAAAGAGTTATAGTCATGGAGATCGAAGTACTGGCTGAACCTTGTAGGTATGGTTTACTTTGTGATCAAATAAATGATTTATGGACAAAGGATTGATTTTGAAAAATGATAAACCAACTACATACAAAAAAGTTATGATGCCCTGACTCCGTTAAAATGGCTATGTGCCATGAAATCAAGATAGGTGAATACTTTTGAAATGGATCTATAAAATTGATGGACTTGAATGGAATATCCTTAAAGCTCGACTTGTCGAAAAGTTCTTTCCGACAAAGTTCAAAGAGTTGACTATGATAAGATTAGATCTTCCGTAGCAATGCTTATAGTCTATGTGGATTATTCTAGTAATCGCTACATATTTCTTTTATGAGATATGATAGTAGGATGGCAGAAATACATTCCTTACTAGAAGTGTGTATGAAGGATGTATACTAGATACAAACCAAAGAGTTTTGCTAGTCCGTGGAATACTAGATGGGTATACAAACTTCAATTGGATGAAGTGAGTATCGCGGAGTTGGAATCTTCACCGGATGAAATAATCAAGAGTTTTGATTTCATCAGAAACGATGAAGATGCTTGCATTTGCAAGAAATTAAGGGAGCGCTGAGACATAGTTATAATATTATATGTGGATGACATATCATTGATTATAAATAATGTAATTATATACTTGATGTGATTAAAAGGTTTCATTGAGAATTAACTTCAATGAACAGATATGGACTGAAACATATTTAGTGTCAAGATCTATATAGATTGAAACACATAATAAGTTTAAGTCAAAGTACATAGAATGAATATTGAAGTAGTTCAATATAAATATATTAAGAAGGTGTTCTTTTCCATGTGAAGGTTTAACAAGACTTGAGTGTATTTGACACTCGATGAGTAAAAATACATGAGTGATTTTGGATCACAAATGTAAGTAATGGCGAACATACTCGTCCTCTACGCAATGCGGCGAGCTACCACCTCCTGGGCGGCTCCCTCTGAAGCTGAGCGTGGCCCACGCGACCTCCACCAGAGAAGATCCGGGTCGACGACGGGACCCGGATTCCGCACCAAGGTGCGCGCCCCGGAAGATAACACCTCCCAGTGCCACCCCGGCGGAGCCCAGTCCCGAACCTCCCCCATCAGCAGCATCTGGTCCAGAACGGTCCCAGCTCCACGACGCGGCGGGCGCGACATCATAGCTATGAAAACTAAATCATATTATATGTACTAACATAATTAAAAAAACATATATGTACTAACATAATTAAAAAAAATATAATATTGAATTTGAATAACTTATGAATATATATTACTAACAAATATTACTACTTTTCACTACTTTTTTCTAACATATAAATTTTTATCTAACAAATATTTGTAACATATAAATTTCACTACTTTATCTAACAAAAGCTTTCTAACTAATATTTCTAACTAATACTACTAATTTTTCTAACTAATATTTCCAAAAAATTTCTAACTAATATTACTAACAAAAAAATCTCACTAATATTACTAGCAAAAATTCGCTAATATATATAAAAAAAATTTTACTAACTAATTTTACTAACTAATTTTCTAACTATTGTTTTAACTAATTTTCTAACTAAATTTTATAACTAATATTTTCAAAACTAAATAAAAATATTTTCTAACTACACTTTTATCTAACTAATATTTTCTAACTAAATTTTCCAACTAAATAAACCTAACTATAAATACTAAAATAAAACAAATAAACTAATAAAACTATTAAAGCTAACAAAATAAAAATAAAAAAATAAAAAAATACTAGGGATGTGGTGAGGCGCCTCACCTTGCCCGACGCGAAGAAGGCGGCGGTGACGTGCGGGCTGGGAGCTAGCCAGCCGGCGGCGAGGCGTCCTGGGAGGACGAGGCGGCGCGCGACGTTGGAAGGACGACGGCATCGGCGGTTGGAAGGACGAGTGGCGACGGTGGTTGGAGACGAGCTCGGGCTGCGCGGAAGATCGAGGAGGCCGAGCGCGAGGAGCGCGGCGCTCATGGCAGCAGGCGAACGACGGTGGCAGAAGCACGAAAAATGGGCAACTGACGGCATGGGTGCAACTCCTCGCGCGTGGTCCTTAACGATTTCGATTGAACTGCGGGAAGAGAAGGGGTGGCGCCGCTGCCCCGTGTGGTACCTTTAGCACCGGTTCATAGGTGGAATGGAGTGAAGAGGGTATTTTGGCCCACCTCAAATTTTCAGATTTTTGGCCCACCTCATTGTTTCTGCCATGTTTTTCTTTCATTGGTTCCACCGCAGGATAGATTCCACCTGACGTTGTGTGAGATAGTTTCCCGCCACGACAACACCTTGTGGATATTTCCATGCACGCCTCTATAAATAGCTAAATATAAATCCCCGTCTCCCGCCCATCACTGAACCCTAGCCCATTTTACAATGCCCCCAGCCGCACCCGCCGCCGGTGGAGGTGGACCCGCAGCTCGCGGAGATAGAGGAGTGGGAGGAGGCGGCGCTAGCGGCTACCATAGAAGCATTTGAGAGGCAGAGTCTCCAGGAGCTGCATAAGCGGCGGCGTGTGGCGGAGCTGGATAGTGAGGAGATGCATAAGCATCATCGTGAGGGAGGAGCTGCAGCGCGGGTGCGGGGAGGCGGCAGCCAGGAGGGCAGCGGCGGATGTGCGGAAGAACTAGTCGAAGTCGTTATTTTAGTTTAAATTTAGTTAACGTATCTAGTTAAATTCCAATAAAGTCGTAGTCGTTATTTTGGTTTAAATTTAGTTAACGTATCTAGTTAAATTTCAATAAAGTCGTTGTCGTTGTTTTAGTTTAAATTTAGTTAAAGTAATCTGAGGGAGCCTTATCCAGGAAAAAGATGGTTGGGGCTTAATCTGGGTTAGTTTATATAATCCTTTTATCTAGGGTGGGGGCTCAATAGGGATAAAAGATGGGGGCTAATACGGGGAAGCTTTATCGGTGTTTGCCTTATCTGGGGGAGGTTATCTGGAGGCACACCGCTATATATAGCCCCTCCGGGGAGAGCAGAGAGAGCAGCCCGGGAGCAGAGAGAGGAGAGGCAACGACCAAGAAGGAAAGAGCCTCTCCGGCGGAGTTTCTCGAAGATGTCTTAGATGGACGGCCGTCTTAGACATCTTCGGAAGCTCCGCCCGAGTAACTCTTCCCGCAAGTCCCGCTCGGAAGCTGCTACAGAATTGCATACATCACAAAAAATCCTTCACAATATGAGCTATCGTGTTCGAGGTTTCATGGCATTTAGGTCAAACGACCAATGTTACTGATAGAATCGCGACATAGTTTGTGATAATGTGCCCATATTGTGCACACATGTGCATCTTGGGATGTCTTACGATGTTGCAGGAGGAAGTTTTCCATTTCATCGCACGAAAAAACCATTTTCCATGTTTAAGATGATGCTTGGGTCAATTTTTACCTTGAAGGGTGGAATATCGTCAAACTTATTATAATCTTCTGACATGTCTATCTTGTCCTCTACTCCCACGATGTTTCTTTTCCCTGAAAGAACTATGTGACGCTTTGGCTCATCGGATGAGCTTGTTTCCTTATGTTTTCTTTTCTTCGGTCTAGAGGACATGTCCTTCACATAGAAAACCTGAGCCACATCATTGGCTAGGACGAATGGTTCGTCTCTGTAACCAAGATTGTTGAGATCCACTGTTGTTATCAGTTATGAACATATTTCTTTAAGACTCCCATGAACCTCTCGAAGGGGAACATATTGTGTAGAAATACAGGACCGAGGATGGCAATCTCTTCGACAAGGTGAACCAGGAGATGCGTCATAATATTGAAGAAAGATGGCGGAAACACCAACTCAAAACTAACAAGACATTGCACCACATCCTTCTGTAACCTTGGAAGACTAGCTGGATCGATTACCTTCTGAGATATTGCATTGAGGAATGCACATAGCTTCACAATGGGTATTCGAACATTTTCCGGCAGAAGCCCCCTCAATGCAACCGGAAGCAACTGCGTCATAATAATGTGGCAGTCATGCGACTTCAGGTTTTGGAATTTTTTTCTCTGCCATATTTATAATCCCCTTTATATTTGATGAGAATCCAGACGACACCTTGATACTGTAAAGGACTTCAAAAAAGATTTCCTTCTCTTTGGTAAGAGCGTAGCTGGCAGGACTTAAGCGACTCCCTGTATCCGTCTTGTAATTCTGTTCTTGCTTGTTTTTTGGGACTTTCATACGATACTGGTCCTCCCGTGCTTCTGGTGTATCTTTTGTCTTCCCATACTAAGAAGCCTAGCAGGTTCACGCAAAGATTCTTCGTCACATGCATCACATCGATTGAAGAGCGGACCTCTAGGACTTTCCAATAGGGTAGCTCCCAAAATATAGATTTTTTCTTCCACATGGGTGCGTGTCCGGTAGCGACGTCATTCGGAACAGATTGACCGCCAGGACCCTTTCCAAAGATTACTTTTATGTCCTTGACCATATCAAGTAAAGCATCACCGGTACGGAGTTCAGGCTTCTCCCGGTGATCTGCCTCACCTCCGAAATGATTGCCTTTCTTTCTGACGGGGTGCCTCTTTGGAAGAAATCGATGATGCCCCAGGAGTGTGCATTGCATTCATGCATAGAAAATCCAGGGAATTTTCGCGCTTTCAAATAAAACTTACCACAGTAACTGAAGTTTCACTTGACTTGTTGGAATTGAAGTAGATCATCAAGTCAAGCGCTATAAACTTCACTGTGATCTTTGCTAAAACTTTGTTTTTGGGTAGAGATGATTTGATCTATGAGCTAGATCAAATGGAATTAGCTTTACAACAAACAACACCTTAAGTAAGGGTCAACTACAAGATCTTATAAAAGATCTTAACATGACATTCCTTACAACAACACATGAATAATTAAGAAACTATTCTTTACTTATCTTTTCCATGTCTTTTACTAAATAAATGTTTCTACCATGATTCTCATGGTGTATCTTCAACTAATTTTGTGTGTAATATAATTCAATTCTAAACTTATTAATAAATAAGGTAAATCACAGGGTCTAAAGTGCTTAAAGGCCACACATTCTTATTTAAATCATAACTTATTAAATATATGGAATATCATAAAACTGAATCCATTTACATTATAAGTTATAGTTCAAACTATTTGAATAAAATTACTCATGAGTATTTTGAAACTCATATGATCATGCCTTGGTGCAATCAAACACCAACTATTCAAAATTGAGGAATAACCTTCAACCTTGACTTTTGACCAATATTATAATATAAATCCAATCAAATATGATATAGTGACTCATCACAATAATAAAACCATTCACAAGATATCTAGTGACAAATGCCACTTGGCTATCAAATATAATTCATATGAGAGGATAATGATCATGCCACATAGGATGAAAATATCTACATGACTTGCATCCCAAGACTTGCCACCTCATGCTCAAAGGATTGCTATGGATGAGGGCATGACAACCAAGCACCTTACTCATCAAACCAAAACAAGAGTCACCACCTATGTGTCATGACACTAGAGCTTGCCCAAGCCTATAAATAGAGCCACACCCTTCATCCATATGATCACCTTGTAGCATGATACAAGGAAACCAAACACTTGAGACCTTCCATATGAATTAGCTAGGATCAAGATGAAGAAGCTAGGAGGTGGAGGCAAACCACAAGATGCAGGTTTATCAGATTTCCTGAAGAACAAGCTACAGAAGATATCAAGGTAGAATTCCTAGGCAAACCATATATTTAGAGGATCATATCATCATCTATTGAGTAGGACCTTAGGATTTTCCAAGACATTTAGAAGTGAGAGAGATTATAGATGCTAACCATAGCTATGTCTATCCTAGAGAATACTAGAGTAGTATTAAATCTTACTTGTTCAAACCAACATTTAATCTTGGAGGTGAGAGACATGTTCTATTAGTGAAACATAACTAAAACCATAGACCTCATTTGAATTTCAATCCAAGTACCACTTTGGATCATAAATAGAACCCTGCCATACCTCATGACTATTTATACTTCAATTTAATGAAGCTTATGCAAAACCCTAAACCTTTCACATAGGATTCACTCCACATACAATATTAAGCCTAACTTGTGCATCATGGATCACAAGTATAAACCAAGCAAGTTATAATTAAGCTTAAATGATATTTAAGTGATTAGAATGAAACCAATATCTAATTCTATTTTGCCTTCCAAGTACTTTGGTTAGTGGACCAAATAAAATAATATGTTATAGCTTGGACCATCATTTTAGAGAGTTAATTGACCATGATAATTATAGGATCTACCCTAAGTAATCCAAGCTAGAATTTGCTAAGCATGATTATTAAAGATAGAGTTTCTCCAATTATTTCTAAAAACCCTTAGAAACAATTCTCCACATAAGATCATGAACCAATCCCATTCTCAATATCATCTATTTTAAAACTTTAACCATAATTAAAATATATAGGACAATCAATAGTGTTAAGTAATAACAAAACCTAATAATATGTTTACCATGCACTGGTTATAAGTTTCAAATCAATTAAATAGATCTGGTTCCTAAGTTAAAAGGAAATTAAAATAAATACCTAAACCATTTTTATTTTATTCAAGTCTCACAAGATCTCAATTAAATCCAACCAAACTAGTTGTTTAAAATAATAAAACCGTTCAGTAAGCATGATTATCAAATTATCTTGATACTCAAATATTTTAGAATCTGCAAAACAAAACAGAATTCAAATTTGAATTCAAACAACAAAATAGAAAATAGAAAATATAAAACAGAATTTGAAAAAGGAAAAGAGAGGGAAACTTACCAGACCTGGCCACAGCAGCCCACCGCAGCAGCCCAACAGTCAGCCCAGTAGCAACCCAGCCCAAACCAAATACCGTTTTGCTTGCTTTAAGAATCGTGCGTGGAGAAATGACTTCACCGTCGTCGTCTCCGAGCTCGACAGCGCGGCGGAGCCAGTAGGCCACGACCTCGTCGTCGATAAGCATGCCCCGGACGTCGCCAGACACTCAGAACCACGCCCAACCTCTCTCGCGTCCGAGCTTATCCGCGGACGAGCAAATCCTTGCCAGATAGAAGCTTCCAGAGACCGCCACCTCCCGACCATGGCCGTCACCGTGTCGAGGCCACAGGGCTTCCCTTGGCCTATAAATAGGTGGAGGACATCGCCGTGCACTCCTTGTTCACCTCCACCACTCCATTGCTGCTCAGACAACCTCTATCTCTCACGCCCATCTGTTCTCTGTCGCCGGCGTCGATCAAGAACACGGCGGAGGAGGCCACCCCAGCCTCCGGCACGTGGTCCAGGAGGAGCGCCTGGACTCAAGGAGCATCTGGGAGGAGCCTTGCATCCAGGGGAGCCGTGTGGAGAATCAATTTCGGCGTTCCCTTCTGCAGCACATCGCCGGGAAATCTCCAATCGTCGTCGTCTCCGTCAACCATCGCCGGAGCCGACCACACCTTGAGCTTCACGGTGAGCTTCCGCGTCTGTAGAGCATACTCTCGCATCCTATTGACGTCTGTAGCTCCGTTTAGCCACCTCGCCGGAGAGCACCGCCGTGGGTACCCATCGCCGGCGAAGCTCCGGTGATCCCCTTGCCAAACCAACACCACCAGTCGCTTCGTCTCGTTGTACTCGTTCGATAGAGCCTAGCCGCGCATCCCGGGAGGCCGTAAATCGGCGGCGCCACCATCTGCTGACCGCCGGCGTTTAACCGCCGGCAACGCCAGCGTGGCGGTGGGGCCTCGAGCACTGGTTGACTGGTCGTTGCCATCGTGGCAACTGACCTAGTCAACGGCCCCACTCGTCAGTCACAGTGGCTAGATCTGAATCGGTACATTTAGTTTTTCTGTTTAATTTAAAAACCAGTAAATAGTTGAAACTTTGCAAAATCATATAAAATTCATTTCAACTCAGAAAAATATGAATAAGATATCAAAATGCTCACAAAAATAAACTCTATTCAAATAAAATATTAAATAAAAATGTGTTTCAAAATAAAAATTCACTTATTTTATTCTTTGTTAATTATGTCTTTCTAATTATTTTAAAAACAAATTGAATTCAATAAATAATCAAGTTTAAAAATTAAATTTTAACTATTTAAATAACTAAGTAAAATATTAAGATAAGTTTTCTTTATCATATTTGCATTAACTTAATTATTAGTGGTAATTCATAAACCCTAATTTGAAAATTTATAATCTTCTATTTTCTTAAATAATAATAAATCAAGAAAATATTAAAAGCCAATATTAATTTGGTAGCTTAAATATTGTGAACTCAAACATTTTTAATTAACAAGTTATTATTTTTAAAACCTAATAACACTTGTTAAACCCTAATTTTTAATTAAACCTAATTAAGAGTTACTCTAATTATTAATTCTAGTGGAAATGAATAAAATGTCAAACCATTATTAATTTTGTTTCAAAGTAATTAGTTACCACACCTTTATTGTTAATTATTAGTTAAGAATTGTATCATAATTTAGAAACCCTAATTTTACTATAAGTAAGACCTTGATTCCATTATTTTATGTGTTCATCATAAATTGTTTCAATTCTAAAACCCTAGGGGTTTAGCCTATGATTATATAAGCTTCACCTATACCTATAGAACCCTAGTTAGAAACAAATGCATGCATGATCATAATCTACTAAAATAAAACAACATCACTTTACATGTGATCATCATTTCATGTCTTTATTTTTGATTAAACCTATATGATCCACTAGTGTCACCTAGGTATAAACCCTAGCTTGTTAATATGTTAGCACCATTGATCACTATACCAAACCATGGAATCAACCTCAACCATCAAACCCTAGTAGAATCCTAGTGATGAACCCTAACACCAATTTTGTGTAGTAATGCACATAACATGCTCCTATTACACTAAACCCTACTTAAAAAGTAATAAACCACTTAGTTTGGCAACCATTAGAGATTACTTAGTTAAGAAGATGTGAAGCCATAGTAAACCTAACTCATAGCAACACCTTGACCATCATTCTTTGATATGATACCCATAATCAACCATAGTAATAAACCTGCTAATACTTGCTACATATAGACCAATTCTATTTAAGAACCCAACTAGTTCCTATTAAAGAACTAAATAAATCCAATAGTAAACCCTAGAAAGCCATAGCTCCTATTTATAGTAGTTCTTGTTCTTATTTAACCTGTTCTTCAAAAGTTATTCTTTTGAAGTACAAATGTCAATCAAACCATAGAAGCCCATAGTTCTTATTTGAAATACTTATTACTTCTTAATCAATATGTTCTTCAAAAGTTATTCTTTTGAAGTATTATATAAGTAATCATCAACCATGTCCTATAGAACTTAAAACTGAAACTACTCTTGCTTGTTATGCAACCACCATTCTTTTGTGAGTATGATTGTAATGATGCATTATATCACTTGTTTATGCTATTAATATCACCAACCCTAATAAGAACCTTGTTTGAGAACCATCCTAAAAGTGCAACACACACTAAAGAAATCTTTATAACTCATCCACCCTAAATCATCGAGGTTAGGTTACGCTCGGGACGAATGCATCTCATATTATGCATTATAGCATCTTGCCAATTCTTTAAACATTGTCCTTACCGGACAATGATGGTATTTCAGAATTTGGAGTTCTCACGTATCGAAGCTTTTGCTTGCATAATCTTGCAGTCAAGAAAGGCAAGTTCATCACTTGCTCATGTCATTTGATTATTTTTTATCCAAATTATATGCAAAGTACTATACTTATCACTCTTGCATTAAAAAGCAAAGTATTATTTTACAATTATGAATATGACTATGTGGTGGGCAATGGAACCATAGTATGTGTTGATTGGAGGTTCCATTGCAAGGGTACTATTCATCTAGGACTAAGTACCAATGTCGTCCAGTGATTCTAGCGCCGTACATACCGCGTTGACCATAAGATCTATAATGGCTCTGAAGTCAGCTGTATCTTTTCCCTCCTGCACGCCAACGGACTTGATAGAGCCTGGCGGGGTGTTGGAGGCACTGCCGTAGGTTGGGATAGCCTTTAAAATCCCCATCCGGACGTTTGGATGAGAGGCTCTACCGTCTATGAAGGATTGTCCATAGTACACCGGGGGTAAAGCCGTATGATCGGGAGATGTCTACCGGGGGTGTACGGATGGACAAAAGGGTGGGTTTGCAGGGTCGCGGAGAAGGCAGTGATTGGCTTGGTTCTTATACCTGGCCCCATACCAAGGAAGTGTGGACAAGGCTCGCGACTTGGTTGGCAACAAGGTTAAGTTCTCTTATGGGAAAAGTAGCACCTCTATGGAGAGGATATTGAATTGTGGTATTTTGTCCTCCCTGTTGGGAAGGGAGCTGAGACGCGGCGGAAAGGAACTCCATGAAGTTCTAGTCAACTGGTGAAGGCTGACGAACATAGTTTTTCAGAATAAAATAAACCTTTTGAAGAAATGTTTAAAAACTTGCATTCACTTTATGACTTTCTGGTCTGTGGTTGTAGCTAGTGCATGATACACCTATTTCCCTAATATGAACTTGCTGAGTACGCTCGTACTCATCCCATAAATCACACAGCCTATGGAGGCACCGAAGGAGAATCTACCGTGGAACTTGAAGACAAAGGAGTCAAGCTGCAACAAGATGAAGAATCCAAGCAAAGAAGTCAATGAAGTCAACTGCTGCAGCAACTATAGTGGAAACTTAGACTAGTAATAGAAGGGAGCCTTTCCCTAATCCTAGCACCTAAGTAGCTAGAATTCTATAGCAAGCCTAGTATCTCTGGAGATAGTGATAGCAATAAGTTAGTTTACGAGTCGTTCTTCTGGAGTTATTTGCAGTTTTACCTCATTGTAAAGTAGGAGGCTGTGTTGATCTTCTGTAAACAGCTTGTGTATCCTTCTATAGACATACCTTGGACTCGCATATGTTTCTATTGTACCACACCTGCGTGTCTATTCATCATGTAATAGCTTTATTTCAAGTGTGTTATAGTAGCTATAAGTGATGGACAACCATGAGCGGCGCCATGGACCTTGGTGCAATGCTGATGATGATGGAGATCATGATCATGTGCTTTGGAGATGGAGATCAAAAGCACAAGAAGAAAAGGCCATATCATATCACATATTATGAATTGCATGTGATGTTAATCCTTTATGCATCTTATCTTGTAGATCGCGACGGTAGCATTATAGATGATCCCTCACAGTAATATCAAGATAATAAAGTGTTCTCCCTCGTATGCACATAGTTGCTACAGTTCGTCGTCTCGAAGCATCTCGTGATGATCGGATGTGATAGTTCTACGTTCACATACAACGGGTGTAAGCCATGTTGCACACGAAAATACTTGGGTTTGCTTGATGAGCCTAGCATGTATAGATGGCCTCGGGACAACGGAAACCGAAAGGTTGAACACAAGTCATATGGATGATATGATCAACATGTTGATGTTCACCATTGAAGCTACATCATCACGTGATGATCGGTTTTGGTGTAGTGGATGTGGATCGTGTGCCACTTAACAACTATGAGGGATGTTGTATTAAGTGGGAGTTCATTAGTAATTAGATTAAAACATGAACTAATTATCGTAAACATAGTCTGAGTAGTATTTTGAATTAATTTTGTAGAATTGGCATCCGTTATCTACCATGCGCTAGTCTTGTAATTGAGATAAAAATACTGTTAAGTCTGACAAGTAACTTTACGGACTGGTACAGTATTGTTAAAGAATCAAGATATGATTAAGTCCTAATGCAAACTTTTAGTAAACCTCACATTGATGATTCAAAGAGCAATGGTTTCAATTAGTACCTTAAATCATCTTGTCTCCGTGAAACTTTAAGTTCAAATCCGTTTGAAAAGTAAGGAGCTGGAAATTTTGTTTTCGGAAATAAGCAAGGTATGAGATATATGTGATATCTAAGACCTTATTGCAAGATGATATAATCTAGTGAGACTACATAAACTCATAAGTTTTATGGGAATGTACGAAGGTTGAAGAAGGCCGGGCGTCTCAATCCTCCAACTATTGGGGCACTAACAATATTCGCATATCCATGAAGTGATCATCCTTAGTATGCACCGTTGCTAAGACTCGTCGTTTCGAAGCATCACGTGATGATCGGGTGTTATATATTCTACGTGTGCATACAACGGGTGCAAGCCAGATTTGCACATGTGAATACTAAGGTTAAACTTTACGATCCTAGCATGTACAGACATGGTCTCGGAAAGTCGTCATGATATGATGGATAAAATTATGAGTGAAACTGTTCATCATATTACAAAGTTACTAATAATGAAATCCGGAACACTTGTCATATGATGATCAACTTCAAAGTAAGAACCTCAAGGTTATTGGTATTTGACCAATGGATCTAGAAGTTATTGAAGGTGAAGTGTTTTCTAAGAATGAGGAGAGCTAAAAGAGAAACTACAAAAGATATTTTGGCAGAAAGAAAGAAAAGACTAGAAAGTCTAGCTCAGGTGTATATACATGATATACATGTTATGGATGTATTCTTGTTTTGTCACATAATGAAATTCTTGGGTATTTGTACCAGATTGGTTAGTATGAGATGTCATACAATACAACACAATACAAGAATACGATGGCCTAAGTGACTGATAAGGAATATGGTAATAATGCACGTCTCGAACATAATAAAGTGTTATTATGTTTGTCGTTGGCATTCTACCTAGCCCTTAAAATTTATAATAAAGAACTTAATAATTGTTATTTTGCTCTGGTCAAATGAAAACAATGAGTTGTTCAAATTATGACATTACTCCATGTACGATGGATAAGTTATTATAAATCTTAATGGTGAAACACACATACATAACAACGCTAAAATGCCATAAGGCAAATGATTTGAATTCCACTTATTTGTGGAACCGCCATTTAGGTCATGTTAGAAGGAACGCATGAAGAAACTCCATGCAGATGGATTTTTGGAGTCATTTGATTTTTGAATCGTTTGGCACTTGCAAATCTTTTCTAAAGAGAATGACTAAAATACCGTTCATAGGCCAAGAGTTGAACGGGCAACTAACTTAGTGGAAACATACATGATGATGTATATGGTTCATTGGGCATAGTTGTGTGCGGGAGATTCTTCTACTTCATGAAAAATTCCAACAATGAATTGAGTATATATATGTGGATATATTCGATAAGGAAGAAGTTTGAAACATTTGAATGGATTCAAATAAATTTCACCATGAAGTGGATATCATCGTAATAGAAAAAGTCAAATATCTGTGATTGGATCATGGTGGAAATATTTTAATTACGAGTTTTAGCGAACATCTAAGAGAGTTATGAAATTATTCTACAACTCACATTTCTTGGAGTATCATAATGATGGTGGAGTATCCAAGAGATGTATCCAAACCTTGTTGGATTAATGATGAGATAATATAAAATGACGCCATTATATTTTTGTGGATTATGCTTAAGAGACTACGCTTTTACACTGAATAGAGCATCATCATGATCCATTGAAATGACACCATATGAGTTATGGCATGGGTATAAACCCTAAATAGTCCTTTCTTAAATTTTGGTATGCATAGCATAAGTAAGTGAGTTTACAACCAAAATCGGATAAATGTCTTTGTTGATTGTCCCATAAAATTGATTGGGAATTCTTTCCACTATAAAGTCAAAGACAAAAGTGCTTGTCGATGTTTCTTACTTATTAATTGTTTTCTAGCGAAGTATTTGAGTGGGAGGACAATAAAACTTGATAAGGTTCATGAACCTGAGCATGATGATCAGAGTAGCATCGAAATGGTTCGGAAGCGCCACGAGATCATGGCTCCCATGTCTACAAAGTGTTATAGTCATGGAGATCAGTACTTATTAAACCTTGTAGATGTGGTTTACTTTGTGATCCAAATGAATGATTTGTGAACAAAGGATTGATTTTGAACAATGATAAACCAACTACATACAAAGAAGTTATGATGGGCCCCGACTCCGTTAAAATGGCTATGCGCCATGAAATCCAAGATAGATGAATGCTTTTGAAAAGTAAATGGATCTATCAAATAGATGACTTGGATGGAATATCCTTAAAGAAGCTTGACTTATCGAAAAGTTGTTTACGACAAAGTTCAAGAGTTGACTACGATAAGATTAGATCTTCCGTGGAAATGCTTATAGTCTATATGGATTATTCTAGTAATCGCTACATATTTCTTTTATGAGATATGATAGTAGGATGGCAGAAATACATTCCTTACCAGAAGTGTATGAAGGATGTATACTAGATACAACCAAGAGTTTTGCTGATCCGTGGAATACTTGATAGGTATACAAACTTCAATTGGATGAAGTGAGTATCGCGGAGTTGGAATCTTCACCGGATGAAATAATCAAGAGTTGTGATTTCATCGAAACGATGAAGATGCTTGCATTTGCAAGAAATTAAGTGGGAGCGCTGAGACATAGTTATAATACTATATGTGGATGACATATCATTGATTGTAATTGATGTAATTATATACTTGATGTGACTAAATGGTTTCATTGAGAATTAACTTCAATGAAAGGGATATGGACTCAAACATATTTAGTGTCAATATCTATGAAGATAGATTGAAACAAATAATAAGTTTAAGTCAAAGTACATAGAATGAATATTGAAGTGGTTCAATATAAAAATATTAAGAAGGTGTTCTTTTCCATGTGAAGGTTTAACAAGACTTGAGTGTATTTGACACTCGATGAGTAAAAACACATGAGTGATTTTAGATCACGAATAATATGTACAAATCGGATGTCCTGTACTCTAAAGTGTTACGAGCATATACTAGAATGATTCATGTAATGATCATTGGACAACAGTAAGAATATCCCTGAGTGCTTTAGAAGAACCAAGGATATATATATATATATATATATAGTTTTTGTATGGGGTAATGACAAACAAATCGCTGTAAGGTGTTGAACCGATATTAGTTTGATCACATATAAAAATAAAATTTCAATCTCAATTAGGTTAAGTGTTGTTTAAAAGGTAGCACAATGAGCTAGAATAAGTCTATGCTAGATTTAGATCAGTTCTAAATATTGTGACGGATTCTACAAACGAAGGCAGAGTATGTCATTGTTTTGACAATGACTATGTTAAGTCGAGGAGTTCTTTGAGAACTTGGTGTAGTTCCGATAGTGTCGGAACTTTGAAGCTATATTGTGTGTGACAATATTAGTGACTTATTTCAGACCGCGGAATTAAGGTTCCACCAGAGGACTAAACATATACAATTAATGCCGACTCATTAGGAAAATGAGTGATGCGTAGAGACACAAATAAATTGCAAAATATATACGTTTCTGGGCAGATCCGTTGACTAAAACCTCTCCCGTGAGCAAAACATGATAAGCACCAGAAGGCCAAGGTGTTATATCTTTTCAAATGTAAACTAGATTATTGACTCTAGTGCAAGTGGGAGACTGTTGGAGATATGCCCAAGAGGCAATAATAAATTAGTTATTGTTATATCTTAGTGTTCATGATAAATGTTTACATCCCATGCTATAATTGTATTAACCGAAACATTGATACATGTGTGTTATGTAAACAACAAGGAGTCCCTAGTAAGCCTCTTGTATAACTAGCTTGTTGATTAATGGATGATCATGGTTTTATGATCATGAATATTGGATGTTATTAATAACGAGGTTATGTCATTAGGTGAATGATATAATGGACACACACCCAAATGAGCGTAGCATAAGATCAAGTCATTAAGTTCAATTTGATATAAGCTTTCGATACATAGTTGCCTAAGTCCTTCGACCATGAGATCATGTAAATTACTTACACCGGAAGGGTACTTTGATTACATCAAACGCCATTGCGTAAATGGGTGGTTATAAAGATGGGATTAAGTATTCGGGAAGTGTGAGTTGAGGCATATGGATCAATAGTGGGATTTGTCCATCCTGATGACGGATAGATATTCTGGGCCCTCTCGGTGGAATGTCGTCTGATTAGCTTGTAAGCATATGATTGGATCATAAGAGATGACATACCACGGTACGAGTAAAGAGTACTTGTCGGTAACGAGTTTGAACAAGGTATGGAGATACCGATGATCGAACCTCGGACAAGTAAAATATCGTGTGACAAAGGGAATCGGCATCGTATGTAAATGGTTCAATCGGTCACTAAGTCATCGTTGAATATGTGGGAGCCATTATGGATCTCCAGATCCCGCTATTGGTTATTGCTCGGAGAGGAGTCTCGACCATTACTAAATAGTTCACGAACCGTAGGGTGACGCGCATAAGGTTCGATGTCGCATAAGTAGATTCAGAATATGAGATGGAGTCCGAAGTTTTTGTTCGGAGTCTCGGATGGGATCCAAGACATCACGAGGAGGTCCGGAATGGTCCGAGAATAAGATTCATATATGGGAAGTCATTTTCGGTTACCGGAAAAGTTCAGGATTTTTCGGTATTGTACCGGAGGTTCTAGAAGGTTCCGGAGGGTACCATAGTGGGGCCCACCTATCCCGGACGACCAACATGGTCCGGAGGGGGTCACATAGGCCCACATGGGCCAGGAACACCAGCCCCCCAAGGCCCATGTGGCTGTACCAAGTGGATAAGATCAAATCCCTTGAAAATAGGGGCTTAACTTGGGGGGGAAGTTGCCCCCTTGTTTTGGCTGACCCAAAGGCTTGGAGGGGCCAGGCAGCCCCCCACGCCTATATAAGAGGGAGGGAGGGCTGGGGCGCAGCACATCATTCCCCAAGCCCTAGCCGCCCCTCTCTACCTCCTTCTTCTTCCTGCAGGCTTGGCGAAGCCCACAGGGATTTCTCCTCCACCTCCACCACCACACCGTCGTGCTGCTGGGATTCCGAGGGGATCTACCACACCTCCGCTGCCCGCGGGGAAGGGCTTCATTGACACCGTACGCGCGACCGAGTGCGGAAGTGCTGCCGGATTGCGGCACCGGGGACGATCGTCTACACCAACAACGAGATTAATCTCGTAGGCTTTTTCTTCGAGGTTAGTCTCATCTCCATCTCGTTGCTTTGATCTTGTAGATTAGATCTTGGGTGTTCCATAGATTAGATCTTGGATTTATTCGTCTTTGCGGTAGGAAACTTTTTGTTTTCTATGCAACGAACCCCAACACCACCGACATCATGCCGCTGGGCCTCACGGAGGAAGAAGCCCTACGACTGGCGCTACAGACTCGGCCACGCCACCGTTGCCGCCTCCACCTCCGCCGCCGTGGGGGCTCCACCTCCACCTCCGGCGTGGGCTGCTCAACCTCCACCGCCGGGTGGGCTGCTCCACCTCCACCACCGGCCTAGGCTGCTCCACCATCATCGGCCTGGGCTGCTCCCGGCTCACCACGTCGGCAGCACCGTATGTTCCGCCGCTTCCCAATGGCCGTGGGCGGTACCGGAGCTCGTCGTGATCGACGCGGCGATGAGAACCAGAGGCGCATGCGTTCTTGGGTTTTTATTTCCTTTCTTTTACTATGTAAATTATGTTTTCATGTTATAAAAATACAAAATCGAAAAAAATGTGCCGTGCCGCTACGCAAACGGGCGCGTGGTCGATTTCAACCATTTGGACCGACGCAAACGGACACGCGCGGATATTTTCGACGTCCAAAATGCGTAGCCCCGCCCTTAGCAACGAAGGGAGCACATAAAAATGGTTAAATATGCGTTTGGGCTGGCGGTGCTTATGACGAGAAAAAGAGCTTTTGTATTGCTGATGCAGTACAGACTTTAGATTATGTGCTTCTTTTTAACCTATTCTATGTATCCGATTTTTACTTTCCAACATGCCGTTAATTCAATAGATCTGATACTTCCCTAGCCTCAAATTAATGTCATTGGGGCGGGGCTACGCACATGCATCGTACATGGACCACTGACCAAAAAGGTCTGTTGCTCACTAGGGTTAGTCAAAGAGTTTGAGTGATGCTGGGTTGGTTAGCTGCACGAAGCCATAACCCCTGTAGCAGATGGTAGTTATGAAAAGCTGTGGGGCTATGCATGGCCGCATGGGCACTGATCTTACCCCTAACACCTGTTGCGAACATAAAAAAATACAAAACAATGAGACACGAACTGTGTTATTTGTAGTGACCAGAGTCAACAGCTAGCTAGCATCACAGCAATGCTGTGCTGCACATAGAGGCTGAAAATTGAACCTGGTATTGAAAGTGATAATGCGATGGTGTCTTTTATTCTCATGTGGGTATGGCAATGCTTCCTCTCTTCTTCTTTTTGCAAATGGGGTAGGTCAGTGCTTCCTGATCCAGTACATAATGCTAAATATGGTTCTCGATTAGATTTAATTCCAAGCATGTGTTCGCTGCATACTTCTATTCACATGTTGAGGAGTCTACTTAATCACAGAGCACTCGGTTTATTTACCTTTTTCTGGTTCAGCTACCGTAATTCCAATTTAATTTGACGGCATGTCTTGGTGCTACTGCTATGTGTATCACCTTATATTTATGTAGGCAATAGAGTGGTTTGGATATATGCTTATAATCTCCAAAATTTGTATTTGTTGCATAACGCATGTTTTCATATTTGTTTACTTCGATGAAAGACAACTCATATGAATTAACTCAAGGGAGTCAATTAACAAACATGTGACCAACTTTATCCATGATATTGTATATCAACATAAGGAAAAAACTGTAGGTATAGCCTCAGTTGACAAAACAAAATCAATCACTGCAGAGATATCTCATCAAGTAATAAACCTGCTATAATTCAAAAGGTGACAACTTCACGGTCCGAAGGTCGGTGTCACAATGATTACACCTTTTCTACATATTTATAGTTGGGAAAAGGCTTCCTACCGTGTCATTTTATATTATTTATCAAAGTATCAATATTTACATGAGCATGGCTCTTATTACAAATCATAGGGTGTTTATCCATGACTACATTCCCTCTTTGAAAATAGGTTTAGCTCTATGCATCTAGCAATGCATCTATTGGTAGTTGGAGCATCTATCTATTATATACTAAAAGCAAAATGCGGTTGTTTAAAATAGAGACACCACGTTAATCCACATCATTCTAATTATTGGGACTGTTAGATCTATAATTTATGGTGGAGATTTAAAGATAACAAAGGTTACGTAAAATCGTGGTTGGTACAAACATGTCAAGTATGTCACGTATCAGAAATCCTTTACGTTTAAAAAACCATCACGTATAAGATGTTAGTAAGCCTCACGATCTGAGCACTTGGGAACGAAAAAAACAAGATGCCGGAGATCTAGCTGGCCACGACCCAACAAAAAAATCCAAATTTCCATACATGAAGCCCTGAAACAGATACATTCCAATTTAAAAAGAAAAAAACTAGACAAAGCTAGCTATAGCGTGTGTCGCTAGGACACCACTAGGGACATGCAAAAACAAAAGGACTCCATCACGGGCTGATCACCATAAGTCCAGATACATGCGTGCAAATAATAAAGTTATATCTTTACATATCATGAAATAAGTTTTCTCCTCCATTCTAAAATAAGTATCCTACTTTTTTATAAATATGACTGTATTTACAACTAAATAAATCTAGAAACATTCGTATCTAGATAAAACTAAGACACTTATTTTTAGCGTGGACAGAGTGATACTCTTTTCAGAAAAATTGCTTTTCATATCTAGATAAAACTAAAACAGTTATTTTGATTTTTTTAAGCAATCTCAGTGAAGCTCGGGAACCAAATTAAAATTTCTCAATATATCATATTAACACATCTGCATATTAATATTATCATACTATTAAGACATTTGTATATTTTTTGCACGATAGTACATGCAGACCGAAAATGTATTTGATATATAAACTTAGGTGGATGAATAGTACAATCCAATCATATATATCCATAGCTTTATAACATTTACAATTTCCTTTTCGTCATTTTCTCTGTGAAATTCGGAATCAAAAAATGAGAGAAAAAACCTGATTTCTTTTTCATAAAAACTCCATATCAAGAAATGCAACCAGCATTCTATAGATTTCCTTTCGTCATTTTTCTTACACGGATAAGTGTCGGGGGAAACTTGTGTAAGATGAGCTTGAGCACAAAATTTTGGAAAGATGGATGCACGAAGTGAAAACAAAACATCAATTTGAGTAACATGAGATGTTATGTGAAATAAAACCTGCAGAGTATCCATGTAAGAGTGTGTGGTGATCATGAATCGGTTTGTTAAATATTTTTATAGATAATAGATATATCTAATTGTACATGGGAGCAAAAAACTAAGCTCATATGTATCAACTTTTTTTGCAACAACGATACCAACAAGATTGGATTGTATATAGCTATGTGTAAAATGATAAATATGCATAGTTGTAGACCACCTCCACCCCAGAGCATACAGAGATTGCAGCTTAGTTTCTTGGTGTGGCAGCTCCAGAATTTTCGTGTTAAAAAAATATTACTGAGAAAACATAAACCACTACCATCTTATTTGCCTAAGAGATATTTCATTTATATTAATTTACAAAATGGAGACAAATTAAACCGGTACCAATGTATCTATTTTCTAAAATAATTTCGCAATTAAGGAGATGAATAGAAAGAAAAATATTTAAATAATTTCAAACAATTTTTAACATATTTTACAATAGAAGATGCCCTCGCATTTTGCGAGGGCCACCATGCTAGTTATTATTAAAAGTAGCATCATTCCATTGGTCCCAAATTCTCCGACCACCCAGTCATAAGGATCTCCATAAGAGCAACGTTAGCAGACCCCCCCCCCCCCATGTTGCATCATGATTTTCCCGTTTTTGGCCCAAAAAATGGCTCAAACATATATCCTATCCCGGCCCGCATCGCAAACTGCGATGAGCAATACCCCATCGCGGCCCGTCTGTTATGTACATAAATGGGAGTGGGGGCGATGGGGTATTGATGCATCCATTTCCTCCTCCCCTCCGCCCGCCGCCACCGCCACTACTGCGTCGATTATCGCCGGCCACCGTCGCCAAAACCAAATCGCCACCACAAGCCGCCTCCTCTCCTCACCCTTTTGCTCCTCCCGCAATGGCAAGGCTTAATTCGGCGCACAGCGGCCGGAAAATTGCGCTGCAGCTCCCGGTCGGCGACGGAGACCGCCGCGGAGTGGGTGGCGTGCCTCTAGGACCAAGCTAGGCGGCGTGGTGCACTGTCCTGCCGCAATTCGCGGTCTCCCACTAGGCTCGGCCTTCTGCCGAGCGCGGATGACATTGAGGCAGAGCCGTCGTCCGCTCTGTGCGTTCGCGCGTCGTCGAGAAGTAGCGCGCATACGCGCGCCGCCGCCACTCGAGCCCGTCTCGAGCAAAGACGAGGAGGAGGACGAGCCTACTCGGGAGGCGCGCCACCTCACGATAGAAGTCCCTGACCATCGTCATCATGGGCATCTATAAGAAGGCGAAGCGCGCCCGCGACGCCGACGAGGAGGAGGCACGCGACATCCGCCGCGCTAAACATGCGTCCATCTGCTTGGGGATGGCGCGCCAAGGCTACGCCATCGTCGACTACAGAGACTCGTCGGACTTCTCCGACGAGGCCACCATCGACGATGACTCCGACACCACGAATGCTTGAAGCTTCAATGCGCCGATCTGGAAGAAGACCACAAGTGCCGGTGATGTAGATGAATCCCGGGCTAGCTTAGTGTAGTATGTAGGAACTTGTAGTTCATATTTTGCCCAAATATGTAAAATATCTCAGATGATCATGGAAGAACTTGTCGTTCCTAGTTTAAACATCTCGCGCCAAATTTCTGAAATCGCATTTAGGGGTCAGGATAAGGGCTCTATTCTGCTGATTTCCTCGCGAAAACGGACGATGCAGTTAACCTCATCCGCGCGGATTTAGGGTTCCGAATGGGGGCTGCCAGACTTTCTCTAAGAAAGTTAATTGAGTATCTTCCTTTAGCCTCTAGGCTCATATCATGGATATTTAAGTCAAAGTTCTATTTAAGACCTAAGGCCCACCAAAAGCCTTGGCTGAGACTGCATCCAAAGAAGAGATGCATAAAATTTTCTTCAGGGCAGTTGTCGCACAATATGAAATAAGAGAACTCGACGTAGAAGTTTTAGGGATTTCTATTTTCGTGCCCTCAGGTCCTTAGTTGTCTCAGTTTTCCCCAGCTCCTTAGTTTTTTAGTTTTCCTCAAGCCCTTGTTTGAAACCCGCAGAAGCAGCTCGGCAGGATTCCGTTTAGTTGACCGTTCTATCACGTTGGGGTCGCGTCGTGTGGGGCGTCGTGTGGGGCCGCGTCGCGTGGGGCTGGTAAGGGACGTGGGACGGACGAGAAGCATTTGGTTGCACGTGAGCAGGAGCTGTCTCTCTCGGCCCCAAATTGGCATTATTAAGTGCACCTTTCCCCCTCTTTCTCTTTGTCCTTTTACCAAATCTGAGAAGCTTGCATTTCATGCTTTCAATTATTTGTGCCTTTTGGCCTCGTTGTTGCCCAATATGGCAGCAAATCTAGTACTCCTCTGGTCCATATGTGTAGTTAAATCTAGAAGCAAAAATGTACGATAAATTCATAGTCATAGTAAATCGAGAAAACTAAGTACGGCCAACAAAATATAGTAGAATAGGGATATATAATATGGATAGATAATAGGGATCCCTCCCTAGATAATAAGTTGCATACACAGCAGCCAACATAGTAACAGGTTCTTCACAGCACCATCATACTAACATAACAACAAGGGATCCCTAGCTAACAACAAAATAGGAGGCAGCAGGCACACGTCCGGGACTCCGCCTACCCCACTGGCTCTGCCTCCACTTGTTGCTCCTGCTCCCCTTGGGAGCCTTAGGCTTGAGAAGAGGCATGCGCCCGGCGGAGATCTCCACCCGCTGCATGCTGCGGAGGTGCATGCCGAGCTCCCTGTGCTTGGCGCGGAAGGAGTGGACGTTCACCATCGTGCCGACCTTGGGGAAGGTGTTGCTGATGTTCTCGGCATGCGGACGAGGCAGTTGAAGTCCGTGCCGCCGAGTCTCATAGTGCAGAAGGGGCACCTGTAGACACCCTTGGCGAAGTAGGAGATGTATAGGCCGACCTGCAGCCTCCGCAGCACCTGGCGAGTCTTGACGTCCTCTTCCTCTTCGTCGCTGCCAGACAGCTGATCCATATCAAACAGAAACTATGAGTGAATGAGTTGCAACGATGACTAACGTGCATGATAACAAAGTTAGGAAAAACAGAGTCAGCCTCAGTTAGAGTGGACATGATTATATATCTACAGGGAAGGTGTTAGCGAACCAAAGCTCATGCACAACAGATTTGTACACAGCAATGGTTCGCTGAACCCTCCCTGTAAAAATTTGTGCCCAACGATTCATCATAGGCAAAGAAACAGATTCCAGATCTGAACTTGAACACATTCCAGATTATTTGCAAAATTAAACGGTTGATATCTTTTGACGTGCATAAAATAACTGATTGAGATCCCATGATTACTTGCATAAATTAACCGATTGAGATCCCATTATTACTTGCATAAATTAACCGAACGGCCGAACCCCAAATCTTAAACGAAATCAAAAGCAAAATGGAATAAAATCGGCGCAAATATTAACCCAATACTCATCCATCTACAGATCCATCTACAAGCAAAAATAGGGTTCAAAAAGGAATGGGGAACAAAAAAGGAAGCAAACCGTAGTTACCTCGTTCCATGGGTCCTCCATGGAGGTGTCGTAGGGGTTCGGGGGCGGGACGTACGGCACCGGGTCTAGGGGTCAAATCCCGCCAGGATCTGACCGCCACCGGCGGCAGCAGCCTCCGATGCACCGGCGGCGGCGGCGGCGGCGGAGGCGACGGCGTCGAAGAGGGAGGCGTCGCGCTTGGAGCCACGTCATGGACGATGGGATTCGCATTCTCCATGTCCATCTCGCCTGCAGAGAGGGAGAGGGTTTTTGCTTTGAAGAAGATGATGGGACGTGAGAGAGTTGGCGTTGCATGAGCGAGTGAGAGTGACAGAGATAGTGCGAGGAGGCGTCTATAAAGGTGAGGGGTGGTTAATGCGACCCGCGTCCTACGCGTCCACGTCGCACTGGTCTGCAACGCGACACGCGTCCACGATTGCACGTCTCGACTTCTCCACCGCGACCCGCGTCTACGCGTCAACAATTGCACGTGTCCTCGAGTCTAACCCTGGAAATTTAGATATACTCAGGTATACCCTCGAGTCTTATACTATTTTTTGTGTGCTCAATTTTACTCGAGTGCTAATACTGGCTAGTGCAATATACTCAGTTTTACCCTCAAGTGGCTGGTCAACAGAGAGTCAACAAATGGGATTAACTAGTTAAATGAGTCATTTAATGTGCAAAAAAATCCAAAAAGAGTGGCACTTACTCATGGAGTCTTTACCACAAATTGCCACTTCTCAAATCATAGATAAATCAAGTTTTACCACAAATTGCCACTTCTCAAATCACCTAGTAGCTATGAAGGTGCATGGTTTTCCACAATAAGCCCTTCCCAAAACAGCTTCCCCCAAACATACTTTGTCTAAATGAGGCCACAATTCTCACACTCATGTATATTTGTATTGAAAATAGTTTGAGGTAGGCCAAGATGGGTTTCATTGTACAAAACACGCATTTTCCATTTTTAAATCAAATTTGAATCCCTTAGTCTGTTTACTACTCACTTGCCCTTGGTTTCTTGATACTACTCAGTTTTGCCCTCTCCCTTCACAAATTCTCGCAGACTGCAACATTGCCCCGATTGGTCCAGCCCATGTCACGGATCGTGCCCGCCGACCGTTGATCGTATGACTTGGGAACGGGCGTGGATAACCCCTCTCTCTCTCTCTTATTGGTTAGCTTACCCTCTAAGTATGCTAAAGGGTGGTTTTCTGTATTATTTTTCACGAGCTAAATTATAAACTCTTTTTAGGCATTACTTTTCACGAAAAATGATAAACCATCACCGATTTGTTGTAGCCATTACTTTCACTTAAAAAAATGATAAACCATCACCGATTTGTTGTAGCCATTACTTTTCACGCAAAAAAATGATAAACCATCACCGATTCCCTTTGTTGTAGTCATTACTTTTCACGCAAAAATGATAAACCATCACCGATTTGTTGTAGCCATTAATTTTCATAAAAATGATAAACCATCACCGATTTGTTGTAGCCATTAATTTTCACGCAAAAAATGATAAACCATCACCGATTTGTTGTAGCCATTTTTCACGCAAAAAATGATAAACCATCACCGATTTCTTGTAGCCATTACTTTTCACGCAAAAAATGATAAACCATCACCGATTTCTTGTAGCCATTACTTTTCACGCAAAAAATGATAACCATCACCGATTTCTTGTAGCCATCTATCTTTGTATAGAATGATAAACCTATCATGTATGATTTTTGAGGTCATTTAGAGAAGGTAGAAAAAACCTAATTTGTTACAAAAGCTGGTTTCAGTGAGACCTAACCGAGTTTGGCATACATGATTCCATACCTATAACAACAAGGAATATCTAAAAGGGAAAGTTTCAGAAAATTTGAAATTTAGGGTGAAAATGATGCCATACATGATGCTGTTTTTCGAGGTTTTGACCTGAAAATCAATTGGGTATTATAAAGGGAAATAAAAAGTTCGAAAAATGTAAAAACGAAACAATCTATCTATCTATGTATAGAAGATCAGCTGTATGAAATTTGAGGTTATTTAGAGAAGGTAGAAAAAATCACCTTGTTAGAAAAGCTGGTTTCAGTGAGACGAAACGGCATGCGCTTAAGCAAAGTGATTTTTTCGAACATCTCCAAATGACCCCAAATTTTCCATACATGATGCCATACGTGTAACAACAAGGAACCCTATCTAAAAAATGTCAAAAAAGTTTGCCCAACCGTATAGCTCTATCAAAAAGAACCTCACCATGGCGCTAGTATAATTTTGGGATAGTTACAAACTTTCGTTACCTAACCTTCAACATGAAACTTGTTTCAAATTCATTTTGGCCTACAAGAAACAAATCCCACCTTGATTCGAGCACCACAGCCTCCAAACGATGCCGATGCCGATATCGGCATGGTCAGAACGGCTATGCTCGCCGCCACTGCTAGGTCAACGTCGGGATGCACCCTCAATCCCGTCCCCTCATTCGATCACTGACACACAGAGATACCGCCGAGGCCAATGCCGAACGTACATGCTGATGCCAATGCCGAACATGCATGCACGCCGCTGGGGCACGGCCACGCCGCCCCGCTATGCTGGACGCCACAGACCACCGCGAGGTCTTTCCCTTCGCCACCGCACTCTCCTAGCACCCACCTATACACGCCAGAAAGGAGAGACACTAGTTTTCTCTACATTGCTCGCGTTCGTGTCCGACACGGTCAGTCAAAGTTTTGAGGTAGTCGTCGATGTCGTCGACCATTTCTTCTCTTCTTTGCATGGTTAAACGCGTCTAGTTCATATCTATCTAATGCGTCTGGTCTCGCCTCATGCAGTTCTTTGTGGACGTCGATCTCATCTCGGCACCCCGCATGCCACCTCCTCCGTGCCATCGCTGTAGAGCTCCGTTTAAAAATCTAATCCTACCCGTGTATTGCCCCTTGTATCAACGTCATGGCCCCACTTGTCATTCGATATACCGAAGCCCCACTCGTTCGCGTTTTGGTCAGGGATACAGCGATGCTTACGGTCAAACAAAGATGGATGGTCTGACGTGTCTTTGCGGGCTCTACGTGGCCCCACTAGTCAGAAGATAACGGTCAACCGTCGGGCAACCGGCCGTTACATCACGTGTGATGGTTTCAGACAAAGGCTTGGGTAAAACTGAGGAAAAACTAAGGAGCTGGGAACCGAGCACAACTAAGGACCCGAGGCACGAAAATAGAAATCCCAAGTTTTTATGCTCCATGAGACCTTTAGTATTCAATTTCCACTTGAGTAATAACCATGGAAATACTTGTGTCGTGGTAAACTACATGATTTCCAAATGCTGGTAATGGATGGAGGTGTCTCATGATATCCAACGAGCTCTCTGTAAACTCTTTTAATGGAGTAATAATCATCCAAAGGAAATTTCCAATAGTCATGGCTATTGTTAATAGCCAGATTATTTAGTTCATGTTGTAGATCGTGCATTTCATCATGTGCATTCGTTGATACGGAAAAATGAACATGACATATATGCCATTGTTGGAAAATATTCTAGGCTAGCTCAACAAATATATTTTGGTTTTTGGCAAATGAGAATAAATGAGGGTATGTGTCTTCTCTGATTTGATCATCAATTGTGTCTTTCCATAGCTGAACAGTTTTACCACTTTGTACATCATTGGTCATCTTTGTACCAGAGTATCATAAGGATCTCACCACGGGAATGATCCTTTGGGGTTAATTGCATGGGCTTGCCAAATAAGATTCACCATAGGATTATCATGGAGATTATAGAATTCCCTGAGATTTTTCATGAGGAGAGCCTGGTTTGGATTCTCAGGTTTAATACACCTAATCCACCTTGATCATTAGGTATGCTTATCATATCCCAAGCAGCAAGACATTTATGTTGAATCTTTTTTTTCTTTGTCATGCCATTATAATTGTCTACACTACTTTTTTTCAAAATGGACAAATATGGTAATGGGCAACTTGAATGAGCACATAGCAAACATATGCGCCATAGACTAGATGATTGAGTTTAGAAGTGTTAATTTCCCACTATATGACATAAGACATGATATTCCTGAGATTCTCTTATCTATCCTTCATACAATATGCATGAGATCCGAGAAAGATGGTCTCGTAGTACCCAACGGAAGAACCAAATATGCGAATGGTAGAATTTCAACTTTCCATCCAAAACAGTGCGGCTGGAGGAATTGGCATGGTTGTCAATATTAATTGGCACGGGTGATGTTTTGTGGTAATTCACATTCAAGTTAATAGATGCACTAAATTTAGTGAGAATATCTTGAGATGGATCAATTCTCCTTGACCAACCGGCATTATCATTAATGTATCATTAGTAGTATAATTGGATTTTTGGCCAAAGTCTTTAGAGATGGGTAAACCGGGAAAGCCATTTTTGACATGCATCATTAATGAAAGCTTGAATTAGATCAACAATGTTGACAAATAGCAAAGCGAGAGAGGATGACCTTGCCTTACTCCTTGTTATACATATAATCATTTTTCCAAGAACTCCATTAAGTAGGAGAGATGTGGATATAGAATGGAGGATGGATTGAATCAATGAATCCATTTTGGCCAAAACTTTAGCCTTGAAAATAATAATAATAATAATAATAATAATAATAATAGAATTATAATCCACCTTGTCAAATGCCTTTTCAAAATCAATCTTAAGGATAATGATTAGTCTTTTGGATTGGTGAAATATATGAAGGTATTCATATGTACATCCAAGACAGTCTTGGATAGTTGATAAATCTATAGGTTTTAATGAACAATTGGGATAATCTCCATTTGTAGATGGTTGGAAATAAATTTAGTGAGAAATTTAAATGGAAGATTTACCAAGGATATTGGTGTAATGTCATTCATATTTTTAGGATCAATTTTCTTTGGAATAATCCCAAATAGAAACTATTGACCATCTTGTAGAAGTCGCCTTTGTTAATTGACTAGCAACTTTTTAGGAATTGTCCATTAAAACCATATGGGCTAGGTGCTCTATCAGGAGGAAATTGTTTGATCACTTCTTCAATTTCCTCATGAGTGAAGGGGGCATAAAGGTGTGATGTCTACTCACGCTTCTTTTCCTGTAGAAAGTGTTGGGCCTCCAAGAGCAGAGGTATGTAGAACAACAACAAGTTTTCCCTTAAGTGGATCACCCAAGGTTTATCAAACTCAGGGAAGAGGTCAAAGATATCCCTCTCAAGCAACCCCGCAATCACGATACAAGAAGTCTCTTATGTCCCCAACACACCTAATACACTTGTCAGGTGTATAGGTGCAGAGTTCGGCGAAGAGATAGTGAAATACAAGTAGTATGGATGTATATGAGTGGTAATAGCAATCTGAATAAAATATGGCAGCGAGTAAACATGCAACAGAACAGTAAATAAGCGGTGTTTGCAGTATTGGAAACAAGGCCTAGGGATCATACTTTCACTAGTGGACACTCTCAACATTGATCGCATAATAAATAATAACTTCTCTCATTTGTGCTACATACACTCTTTTGTTGGATGACAAACACCATTCGTTGTGTAGGGCTGCAAGAGCTCCCTCAAGCCGGAGTTAACAAGCGCCACAACATTCCATTCATATTTAAGTAACCTTAGAGCATAATAGATCTTTGCAAAATAGCCCGAGTACTAACATAGCATACACACTGTCACCATTACACTATGAAAGGGGAATAGATCACATCAATACTATCATAGCGATAATTAACTCCATAACCTACAAGAGATTATGATCATAATCTACGACAAGAACCACACGATGCACACACTATCACCTTTACACCATGCAGGAGGAATAGACTACTTTAATAACATCACATGAGTAGCACATAGACTAGTAGCGATACAAAGCTCATCATATGGATCTCAATCATGCAAGCAATTCATGAGATCATTGTATTGAAGTACAGAGAGAGAGATTAACCACATAGCTACCTACAGCCCTCACCCTGGAGAACTACCTCCTCATCATGGGAGCAGCAGCGTTGATGGAGATGGCGGTGGAGTCGATGGAGAAGCCTTCCGGGGCACTTCCGTCCCGCGGCGGCCGAAGAGAGACTCCGTCCCCAGATCTTGGCTTCGATGGCGGCGGCTCGGAACTTTCTCGTATCGTGGCTTATTCGTATCGAAGATTTAGGTCGGGGCTTTATATAGGCGGAAGGGCAGCCTGGAGGACCCTGGGCCACCAGAACATAGGGGCGCGCCAGGCCCTAGGCCGCGCCGCCTGGTGGTGTGTCCCCCCCGGCTCGTCTCCGACTCTTCTTTGATGTTCTGGAAGCTCCCGGAAAAATAAGATCTTGGCGTTGATTTCGTCCAATTCGAGAATATTTTCTTACTAGGATTTCTGAAACCAAAAACTAAAACAAGAACTGGCACTTCGGCATCTCGTCAATAGGTTAGTTCCGGAAAATGCATCAAAACAATATAAAGTGTGAACAAAACATGTAGGTATTGTCATAAAACAAGCATGGAACATCAAATTATAGATACGTTGGAGACGTATCAAGGTGATCAAGGTCATGAGACTAAACAAAGCTCTAAAGGTTGAATAACATTTGGGAATTATTGTTGATGCTTTCTTATATGACTCCCATATAATGGGATCCAGGTCATGGTTACATACCATGTTTCCATCAATAACTTTGAGGTAACTAATGAGATCCCTTCTAGTATCAATGGTATGGAATAATTTCGTATTCTCATCACTAAGCATGTACCATCTAAATTTATCTCTATTCTTCCAATATATTCTCTTAGCATTCATCAACTTTCTAGTATGATCATGTAAGATTCTATTGAAGTTCTGCTCAGCAACAGATAGAGATCTATGTACCTCTAATCCATTCGAGAGGGACCGTGAGTAATTACATTTGACAATAAGATTGTTCGGTTAGAAATACTTTTACTCCATTTTTAGGCCATATCTCAATTGCTTCAATCCGCCATTAAGCATTAATGCATGGTCATATTTATATGCGCATTTTGCCAGAACTCTTGTATCTTGAAATCCTCGATTCTAGCCAAAAGTTTTCAAACCTGGATAAGTTGGCTCAAGGAATCAATTCAAATTTGCACATGAATATGTACATTATCTCGAGGCGAAGCATTGCCGAGGAAATGACATGGTATTTGGAAACTCTAAAGTCCTTTCGCAAATGTTAAAATCTTCAAGAGGGTGTTTGTTGCATGCTCCAAGTACAAGACCTGCATTTGAGAGGTATTTCTTATAAATCATGAGCTTGGATCACAATATTAAATAAAACATAATGTTGATGTCACCTCCATCTATGTTACTATCTTCGGACTTTTTATCACACTCGGTAGAAAACATGTATTTTCCGGTTCTGAGACCTTAGTCCCGGTTGCCCAACCGAAACTGCCAAAACGGAACTAAAGCCTCACCCTTTAGTCCTAGTTTGGGTTACAAACCGGGACTAAAGGTCCTCCACCTAGCACCGGCGACGCCTGGCGCAAACTTTAGTCCCGGTTTGGAACACCAATGGGACTAAAGTGCATGCCAGGGTTTAGGGTTCTAGCCCCGTATTTTGTGTATTCCATTTCCATTTATACATATTCTACACTAATACATATATATATAAATATATATTGTACATGTTTATGCACCTATAATATAATGTCCCTTACGATAGAGTATACACACACACACACATACACATATATATACAATTTGGCATGGTTTCTATCTAATTACATGGAGATCACTAGATTACATAGAGACATTAGCGGCAATGGTATTCTTCGTCTTTATGTATGACCTCATTAAGTAAAAATCCTGCCAATTCCTCTTGAATTGCTTGTATGCGTTCCTCCTGAGGAGCTGCCCCATAGATAATCAGCCTTAAGAAGAAGGAGATCAATATTTATTTATTGTTATTAGTTTACCATTTTGTTCTCTATTTGAAAACCCCAAAAAAATAGTTACATGTTCTTGTATAATCATAAGTGAAAATACCAAAGGGTCATAACCATGGCACAAATGAGGCTATGCTATCCCCAATGATGATTTTATTCGTGCACCCATAACTCAGCTCGGTGTTAGAACGGAGAACTATGAAATTAAGCCTAACCTTTTGAGTTTGGTCTGTAGAACCAATTTGGAGGCTCAGGTGCTAAGGATTCAGGTTGAATACATTTACTGAAATATGTGAAATGATGCACATTAAAGATGCTAACTCCAATGCTAGAAAATTACGCTTGTTTCCTTTTTCATTAAGAGGAAAAGCAAACTTGCTAGCTTGGCTAAAGGCACTATTACTTCATGGGATGAATGTACTAATATATTCATGACTAAGTTTTTCCACGAGCAAAGACTATGCAACATGCATTCTAACATTACAGGTTTAGACAAGAAGACCGCGAACCACTAGCGCTTGCATGGGAAAGGATGAAACAAGCCATCATGAACTGTTCAAGTCATGGAATGGAGGACTGATTAATTCTCCACTTATTTTATAATGCCCTTAACCCAATGTCAAAGTCTATGATTGATACTGCAGAACCGGAGGAACATTCATGAGAAAGAAAGTTGAAGTTGCAAGAAGAATTCTAGATGATATGCAAAGCAACCATGCCCAATGGCATGTAGAAAAATCCTCCTCAAGAAAGGTGAATTCAATAACCGAAGCTAATAATGAAGAGCTTACTTCAAAGGTAGATGAGCTTTTAAATATTTTGAAGGGTAAGGAAAATACCCAAGTTAATGCTATCACCAATTCTAATGTTGAGGAAGTACTCTACATAGTAAGAAATCCTTATAACCCTGCATGGAATAGTCAAAACTTGGCTCTAACTTTCAAAGCAATATATTAATCCCGCAGGAGTTCAAAAATAACTACACTAATGGTAGTGGAGCAAGCAATGGTAATGTTTTAATTGTAAAGTACTTTCAAAAGTTTTATACATGCTCAAACTGAACAAAATAGCACCCTTACAAAGCTTACTAAGAATCATAGCATTATGTAGGGAATTTATCTAATCAAACTATTTCTCTAAGAATGATGTTCAAGTTCATAGAAAGGACAAAGACCGTTGAGGTAAAATTGGGCAAGATAGCTCAAAGCCAAACTATAATACTAACAAGATTTCAGGGAATCCCGAACCAAACCCCTTTGAAGATATCAAGATGATGAGGATCGAGGGAGAAGACGAAACACCCTAAGAACTGGACTATATCAATACTCCATCACCGGACTACTCTTGGAAGATCTAGTGAAGATGATCACCATCAAGAATCCCGGGATTAGTCAAGGTAACGATACTATGTACCACAAATTTATTCATGAAGTAGCATGTAAAGTTTGTGAGTTAGAACTACAATATAAGAAGCTAGCTTAGAAACTCCCGGCTAAGCTTGATGATATATTTAGCCCACTATTACGATCCATATTGGAGTAAATGAGGTAGCTACTTTGTGATCTCGGTGCAAGGGTCTCCACCATTCAAAAAGCTTATTTGGTAAGTTAAAATGGGGCCATTCAAAACAACTGAGCTAAGGCTTCACTTAGCTGATTCAACTTATAAACAAGTTGTAGGCATTATAGATAATATTGTAGTAGAAATTAAAGGATGTACCGATCTTATTGATCTTGTTATTGTGGACATGCCTGAAGATCCTATAGCTCCTATTGACAAGGTTCTAACTTGTCAATGCCTACAGATTGTAGACTAGGGTTTCGCGGAGTGTAGAGGGCAAGTAGATCTCGAAGGTTTCAGCCGGAAAGGAGCTCGACTACTAAAAACTGGGGTTTGTGTTGACAATGATTCAATCCTTTCTTCTCCCTCGGATCCCCCTTATATAGGAGGTGGAGCCGAGGCTTCATATCGTACAAGTTACAAATATCGAGAGACTCTTTGAGTCCATCCCGTACAATTACAAATCCCTTATTCCTAATCTATCTCTATCTTCCATACCAACGCTTTATTGGGCTTCCGGACTTTGTAATCTTCGGGTCATGGGTCTTCATTATCCCTGTACTTTATTCGGCAAGCCCATTCGGGATTCCTATGTCGCAGCCCCCGAGATTTTGCTTGAATCATGAGTCGAGTAAAAATCTCCATCGTACAATTAACCCATAAATTCTTCGAATCACATAACAATTTATTCGGGATATACATATTTTGTACACAGGGATAATGGTAAATGGGGCTGGTTCATCCACGGATCAGGTACTAGTTAATTCTCTCGTGGCAAACCGCAAAACCTATCAAGGTCAAGTCCCAGGACATGACCCCGGATATCAAGTAATTCGAGCATGTGCCACTTAAGGACTTAACCATGAACCAAATTCCACCATATTTATAAGATCCATATGGCGTCCGCTAGGATGTTTTCTTCGCATTCCGTTGATACGGATAAAGTAGCAGAGCGCGTCGGGTGCGGTACCACGCCACACAGACAGATCCGGGACTGACTTGTAAAGTATTACAACATCCGTTTTTACGCGCGGACGCGTCGGGAATATATTGTCGAGCACCTTTATCGGCTGTTGGAATTGCCAGCTTTCGAGTCACTTAATGATAATACCTTGTTCTCCCGATAGAGTACATGACGAGTTATGTGTAACTCGAAGATGTACGACGATAATTATTCGCCTTATATTTTATCTTGTCACTCTCTTCCTTCACATATTCTATCGGTGCACGACAGCGCTCCCGGTGGGATTAGCCCCCGAGGCTACATCCGAGTGGTTACACTTGGGTGTAGGCTCGACTTGCATTGTCCCTTCACTCGTATTTTAAAATCAATCTTGTTGCTCACTCTTTATTTCATCGGGTGCGCAACCAGCCTCCCGATGGGAGTAGCCCTGAGTTACAGTCGAGTATTTATACTTGGCTGTAGGCTCAACTTTGTTACTTTTGAACAATTCTATGTTTTGTTGTCCTCCTTATCCTCTTATCACATGAACAATACTTCTGATAAGAGTAGCTCCCCGAGCATATGAACAAATGCTTTTATTTTATCATAGGCTCCCGAAATTTCTTTGTTGGAATAATCGAAACTTCCCGTTGCTATGTTTGATGAAGCCACTCGGTTTCCTCTCGACGTCATTGTCATGATGGCCACGATCACCTCCTTGGGGAAACCATGGCTCCTGTCACCTTGCGAGACGTGGGACCAAAGTTCTCGCGCCATCGACACGCTGCGTAAGTGGGGACACACGTCCTCCGTAATTTTAAGACGCGCGCACTAACTCCCGTCCGGACTTCAGAAAAGACCGTTCCCTTTGGACATGCGTAAGCTAAAAAATACCTCTCTCTCCATCCAACGGCGCGGCGGATTAGCTCCTTGTTATAAATTTACCTCATTGTCCTCATTCATCCCCTTCACCGCACCGCACATCCCTCTTCTCTCTCACACTCCGCCATTGCCGTCTCGAGCTCTTCGCGCCGCACCTCGTTCATCCCACTTCCCCACCAAAGCGCTCCTCCATGCCGCCGCGTGATGGCGTGTAACTCACACGTTCGTTGGGAACCCCAAGAGGAAGGTATGATGCGCACAGTAGCAAGTTTTCCCTCAGAAAGAAACCAAGGTTTAATCGAACCAGAGGAGCCAAGAAGCACGTTGAAGGTTGATGGTCGCGAAATGTGATGCGGCGCAACACCAGGGATTCCGGCGCCAACTAGGAACCTGCACAACACACCAAAGTACTTTGCCCCAACGAAACAGTGAGGTTGTCAATCTCACCGGTTTGCTGTAACAAAGGATTAAACGTATCGAGTGGAAGATGTTTGCAAAGAAAACAATAAAACAAGTAGAATGTATGCTATGTAAAGAATAGGACCGGGGTCCACAGTTCACTAGAGGTGTCTCTCCCATAAGATAAAAGCATGTTGGGTGAACAAATTACAGTTGGGCAATTGACAAATAGAGAAAGGCATAATAATGCATATACATGACATGATAAATATAGTGAGATTTAATCCGGGCATTACGACAAAGAACATAGACCGCCATCCAACTGCATCTATGCCTAAAAAGTCCACCTTCAGGTTATCGTCCGAACCCCCTCCAGTATTAAGTTGCAAAGCAACAGACAATTGCATTAAGTATTGTGCGTAATGTAATCAATAACTACATCCTTAGACATAGCATCAATGTTTTATCCCTAGTGGCAACAGCACATCACAACCTTAGAACTTTCTGTCACTGTCCCAGGTATCAATGAAGGCATGAACCCACTATCGAGCATAATTACTCCCTCTTGGAGTTAAGAGTAAAAACTTGGCCAGAGCCTCTACTAATAACGGAGAGCATGCAAGATCATAAACAACACATGAACAATAGATTGATAATCACCATAATCATAGTACTCTCTATCCATCGGATCCCGACAAACACAACATATAGTATTACAGATAGATGATCTTGATCATGTTAGGCAGCTCACAAGATCCAACAATGAAGCACAACAAGGAGAAGACGACCATCTAGCTACTGCTATGGACCCATGGTCCAGGGGTGAACTACTCACTCATCACTCCGGAGGCGACCATGGCGGTGTAGAATCCTCCGGAGATGAATCCCCTCCGGGGGTGCCGGAGGCGATCTCCGAATCCCCCGAGATGGGATTCGCGGCGGCGGCGTCTCTGTAAGGTTTTCCGTATCGTGGCTCTCGCACCGGGGGTTGCGACGAGCTTTAAGCAGGCGGAGGGTCAACGCGAGGGGCCACACGAGGGCCCAGGGGATAGGTCGCGCGGCCGGGCCCTGGGCCGCGCCGGCCACCCCTGGCCTCCTCGTGGCCCCACTTCGTTAGGTCTTCGGTCTTCTGGAAGCTTCGTGCAAAAATAGGACCCTGGGCGAAAGTTTCGTCCAATTCCGAGAATATTTCTTTACTAGGATTTCTGAAACCAAAAACAGCAAAACAAGAACGGCTCTTCGGCATCTTGTTAATAGGTTAGTTCAGAAAATGCATAAATATGACATATAATGTGCATAAAACATGTAGGTATCATCAATAAAGTAGCATGGAACATAAGAAATTATCGATACGTTGGAGACGTATCAGCATCCCCAAGCTTAGTTCTCTCGTCCCGAGCGGTAAAACGATAACAAAGATAATTTCTGAAGTGACATGCCATCAAAATCTTGATCATACTATTTGTAAACATATGTAATGAATGCAGCGATCAAAGCAAAGGTAATGACATGAGTAAACAACTGAATCATAAAGCAAAGACTTTTCATGAATAGTACTTCAAGACAAGCATCAATAAGTCTTGCATAAGAGTTAACTCATAAAGCAATAAATCAAAGTAAAGGTGTTGAAGCAACACATAAGAAGATTAAGTTTCAGCGGTTGCTTTCAACTTGTAACATGTATATCTCATGGATATTGTCAACATAAAGTAATATAACAAGTGCAATATGCAAGTATGTAGGAATCAATGCACAGTTCACACAAGTGTTTGCTTCTTAAGGTGGAGGGAGATAGGTAAACTGACTCAACAATAAAAGTAAAAGAATGGTCCTTCAAAGAGGAAAGCATCGATTGCTGTATTTGTGCTAGAGCTTTTATTTTGAAAACATGAAACAATTTTGTCAACGGTAGTAATAAAGCATATGAGTTATGAAAATTATATCTTACAAGTTGCAAGCCTCACGCATAGTATACTAATAGTGCCCGCACCTCGTCCTACTTAACTTGGACTACCGGGTCTTCGCATGCCATGTTTCAACCAAGTGTCACAAAGGGGTACCTCCATGCCGCCTGTACAAAGGTCCAAGGAGAATGCTCGCATTTCGGATTTCTCGCTTTTGATTATTCTCAACTTAGACATCCATACCGGGACAACATGGACAACAGATAATGGACTCCTCTTAAATGCATAAGCATGTAGCAAAGTTATTATTCTCATATGAGATTGAGGATATATGTCCAAAACTGAAACTTCCACCATGGTTCATGGCTTTAGTTAGCGGCCCAATGTTCTTCTCTAACAATTTTGCATGCTCCAACCACTAAAATGATAGACCTTCAGACAAGACGGACATGCATAGCAACTCACATGATATTCAACAATAGTTGATGGCGTTCCCCAGAAGCATGGTTATCGCACAACAAGCAACTTAATAAAATATAAAGTGCATAAGTACATATTCAATACTACGATAGTTTTTAAGGCTATTTTGTCCCATGAGCTATATATTGCAAAGGTGAATGATGGAATTTTAAAGGTAGCACTCAAGCAATTTACTTTGGAATGGCGGAGAAATACCATGTAGTAGGTAGGTATGGTGGACACAAATGGCATAGTAGTTGGCTCAAGGATTTTGGATGCATGAGAAGTATTCCCTCTCGATACAAGGTTTAGGCTAGCAAGGTTATTTGAAGCAAACTCAAGGATGAACAAGTGCAGCAAAACTCACATAAAAGACATATTGTAAATATTATAAGACTCTACACCGTCTTCCTTGTTGTTCAAAACTCAATACTAGATATTATCTAGACCTTAGAGAAACCAAATATGCAAATCAAATTTTAGCAAGCTCTATGTATTTCTTCATTAATGGGTGCAAAGCATATGATGCAAGAGCTTAAACATGAGCACAACAATTGCAAAGTATCACATTATCCAAGACATTTTAGAATTACTACATGTAGCATTTTCCAATTCCAACCATATAACAAATTAACGAAGAAGAAACTTCGCCTTGAACATTATGAGTAAAGCCTAAGGACACATGTGTCCATATGCAACAGCGGAGCGTGTCTCTCTCCCACAAAGTGAATGCTAGGATCCATCTTATTCAAACAAAAACAAAAACGAAAACAAACCGACGCTCCAAGTAAAGAACACAAGATGTGACTGAATAAAAATATAGTTTCAGGGGAGGAACCTGATGATGATGAAGGGGATGCCTTGGGCATCCCCAAGCTTAGACGCTTGAGTCTTCTTAAAATATGCAGGGGTGAACCACGGGGCATCCCCAAGCTTAGAGCTTTCACTCCTCTTGATCATAGTATATCATTCTCCTCTCTTGACCCTTGAAAACTTCCTTCACACCAAACTTCAAGCAAACTCATTAGAGGGTTAGTGCATCATTAATAATTCACTCATTCAGAGGTGACACAATCATTATTTTCACTTCTGGACATTGCATAATGCTACTGGACATTAATGGATCAAAGAAATAAATCCAACATAGCAAAAGAGGCAATGCGAAATAAAAGGCAGAATCTGTCAAAAACAGAACAGTCCGTAAAGACGAATTTATAAATGGCACCAGACTTGCTCAAATGGAAAAACTCAAAACTAATGAAAGTTGCGTATATATCTGAGGATCACGCTCGTAAATTGGCAGATTTTTTCGAATTTTCTACAGAGAATTATGCCCAGATTCGTGACAGACAGCAATGCTGTTTCTGCGCAGCAATCCCAAATATAACATCAACTTTGACATAGAAACTTTACTTGGCACAAAAACATGATAAGGAGAGGTTGCTACAGTAGTAAACAACTTCCAAGACTCAACAAAACAAAAAATTGCTGTAGGTAAAAACATGGGTTGTCTCCCATAAGCGCTTTTCTTTAACGCCTTTCAGCTAGGCGCAGAAAGTGCAAATCAAGTAACATCGAGAGATGAAGCATCAACATCATAGCTTGTTCTAATAATAGAATCAAAAGGCAACTTCATTCTCTTTCTAGGGAAGTGTTCCATACCTTTCTTGAGAGGAAATTGATATTTAATATTACCTTCCCTCATATCAATAACAGCACCAACAGTTCGAAGAAAAGGTCTTCCCAACACAATAGGACAAGATGCATTGCATTCGATATCCAAGACAACAAAATCAACGGGGACAAGGTTATTGTTAACCGTAATGTGCACATTATCAATCCTCCCCAAAGGTTTCTTTTTAACATTATCGGCAAGATTAACATCCAAATAACAATTCTTCAATGGTGGCAAGTCAAGCATATCATAAATCTTTTTAGGCATAACAGAAATACTTGCACCAAGATCACATAAAGCATTACATTCAAAGTCATTGAATTTCATTTTAATGATGGGCTCCCAACCATCTTCTAACTTCCTAGGAATAGAAGTTTCAAGTTTTAGTTTCTCTTCTCTAGCTTTTATGAGAGCATTTGTAATATGTTTGGTAAAGGCTAAATTTATAGCACTAGCATTAGGACTTTTAGCAAGTTTTTGTAAGAACTTTATAACTTCAGAGATGTGACAATCATCAAAATCTAAATCATTATGAGCTACAGCAATGGGATCATTGTTCCCAAGGTTGGAAAAAATTTCAGCAGTTTTATCACAAGCAGTTTCAGCAGTTTTAGCAATTTCAGGCAGTTTTGTTCGCTTTGCACTAGGAGTAGAAACATTGCCAACACCAATTATTTTACCATTGATAGTAGGAGGTGCAGCAACATGTGAAGAATTAGCATTACTAGTGGTGGTAATAGTCCAAACTTTAGCTACATTATTCTCTTTAGCTAGTTTTTCATTTTCTTCTCTATCCCACCTAGCACGCAACTCAGCCATTAATCTTATATTCTCATTAATTCTAACTTGGATGGCATTTGCTGTAGTAGTAATCTTATTATCAATATCATCAGGTTTAGCAGCCATTTTATTAATTAAAGAAGATTGTGATGCAGACATGTATGAGATTCGGGTTTCAGCATTTGAAATTTTAGTTTGCAGACCAGAAATCTCCCTATTCAAGTTTTCAAGTTGATTTCCTATATTTTTCAACAAGGTAGATTGTTCATTCATGGTTTTAGTAAACAATTGATTTTGCTCATATTGTGATTGCATAAAGTTTTTAGTGGATCTTTCAATTTCTAACATCCTTTCCTCATATCTACCATAAGTATTATGGCCTATAGTTATTACCAGAGTTGTTCCTATAAGCATTGTTGTTGAAATTATTATTTTTAATGAAATTCACATCAACATTTTCTTCTTGAGCAACCAATGAAGCTAAAGGAACATTATTTGGATCAACATTAGATCTACCATTCACAAGCATAGACATAATCACATCAATCTTATCACTCAAGGAAGAGGTTTCTTCAATAGAATTTACCTTCTTACCTTGTGGAGCTCTTTCCGTGTGCCATTCAGAGTAATTCACCATCATATCATCAAGAAGTTTTGTAGCCGCCCCCAATGTGATGGACATAAAAGTACCTCCAGCAGCTGAATCCAATAAATTCCGCGAAGAAAAATTTAGTCCTGCATAGAAGGTTTGGATGATCATCCAAGTAGTCAGTCCATGGGTTGGGCAATTCTTTACCAAAGTTTTCATTCTCTCCCAAGCTTGAGCAACATGTTCAGTATCTAATTGTTTAAAATTCATTATGCTACTTCTCAAAGAAATAATTTTAGCGGGAGGATAATATCTACCAATAAAAGCATCCTTGCATTTAGTCCATGAATCAATACTATTCTTAGGCAAAGATAGCAACCAATCTTTAGCTCTTCCTCTTAATGAGAAAGGAAACACTTTCAATTTAATAATATCACCATCTACATCTTTATACTTTTGCATTTCACAAAGTTCAACAAAATTATTGAGATGGGCAGCAGCATCATCAGAACTAGCACCAGAAAATTGTTCTCTCATGACTAGATTTAGTAAAGCAGGTTTAATTTCAAAGAATTCTGCTGTAGTAGCAGGTGGAGCAATAGGTGTGCATAGGAAATCATTATTATTTGCATTTGTGAAGTCACACAATTTAGTATTTTCATGGTTGGCCATTTTAGCAACAGTAAATAAAACAAACTAGATAAAGTAAATGCAAGTAACTAATTTTTTGTGTTTTCGATATAGAGAGCAAGACAATAAATAAAGTAAAACTAGCAACTAATTTTTTTGTGTTTTGATTTAGTGCAGCAAACAAAGTAGTAAATAAAATAAAGCAAGACAAAAACAAAGTAAAGAGATTGAGAAGTGGAGACTCCCCTTGCAGCGTGTCTTGATCTCCCCGGCAACGGCGCCAGAAAAAGAGCTTGATGGCGTGTAACTCACACGTTCGTTGGGAACCCCAAGAGGAAGGTATGATGCGCACAGTAGCAAGTTTTCCCTCAGAAAGAAACCAAGGTTTAATCGAACCAGGAGGAGCCAAGAAGCACGTTGAAGGTTGATGGTCGCGAAATGTGATGCGGCGCAACACCAGGGATTCCGGCGCCAACTAGGAACCTGCACAACACAACCAAAGTACTTTGCCCCAACGAAACAGTGAGGTTGTCAATCTCACCGGCTTGCTGTAACAAAGGATTAAACGTATCGAGTGGAAGATGTTTGCAAAGAAAACAATAAAACAAGTAGAATGTATGCTATGTAAAGAATAGGACCGGGGTCCACAGTTCACTAGAGGTGTCTCTCCCATAAGATAAAAGCATGTTGGGTGAACAAATTACAGTCGGGCAATTGACAAATAGAGAAAGGCATAATAATGCATATACATGACATGATAAATATAGTGAGATTTAATCCGGGCATTACGACAAAGAACATAGACCGCCATCCAACTGCATCTATGCCTAAAAAGTCCACCTTCAGGTTATCGTCCGAACCCCCTCCAGTATTAAGTTGCAAAGCAACAGACAATTGCATTAAGTATTGTGCGTAATGTAATCAATAACTACATCCTTAGACATAGCATCAATGTTTTATCCCTAGTGGCAACAACACATCACAACCTTAGAACTTTCTGTCACTGTCCCAGGTATCAATGAAGGCATGAACCCACTATCGAGCATAATTACTCCCTCTTGGAGTTAAGAGTAAAAACTTGGCCAGAGCCTCTACTAATAACGGAGAGAATGCAAGATCATAAACAACACATGAACAATAGATTGATAATCACCATAATCATAGTACTCTCTATCCATCGGATCCCGACAAACACAACATATAGTATTACAGATAGATGATCTTGATCATGTTAGGCAGCTCACAAGATCCAACAATGAAGCACAACAAGGAGAAGACGACCATCTAGCTACTGCTATGGACCCATGGTCCAGGGGTGAACTACTCACTCATCACTCCTGAGGCGACCATGGCGGTGTAGAATCCTCCGGGAGATGAATCCCCTCTCCGGCAGGGTGCCGGAGGCGATCTCCTGAATCCCCCGAGATGGGATTCGCGCGGCGGCGTCTCTGGAAGGTTTTCCGTATCGTGGCTCTCGGTACTGGGGGTTTCGCGACGGAAGCTTTAAGTAGGCGGAGGGTCAACGCGAGGGCCACACGAGGGGCCCAGGGGATAGGTCGGCGCGGCCAGGGCTTGGCCGCGCCGGCCACCCCCTGGCCTCCTCGTGGCCCCACTTCGTTAGGGTCTTCGGTCTCGGAAGCTTGCAAAAATAGGACCCCGGGCGAAAGCGTCTCAATTCCGAGAATATTTTTACTAGGATTTCTGAAACCAAAAATGCGGAAAAACAGCAACTGGCTCTTCGGCATCTTGTTAATAGGTTAGTTCCGTAAAATGCATAAATATGACATATAATGTGCATAAAACATGTAGGTATCATCAATAAGGTAGCATGGAACATAAGAAATTATCGACACGTTGGAGACGTATCACCGCGCACGAAGCCGACGGGCACACGCTCCGGCGCCAACGCCCCGATGGACAAAGCTAAGGTCTCTGGATGGGAGCGATCCATGATCTCCAACCAGACCGGAAGACGCTCAAGAAGCTTGGCCTGTGAAGAAGCAGGACTCGCCGATCTTTCCTCGCGACAAAAGCTTCATGCGTCCTCCTATCGGATACCGTAACTTTCATTGAACACCTCATTCGCGGCCTCTCCACCCCTATCCACGAATTCCTATGTGGTCTTCTTTGTCTACGGGATCCAGCTACACCAGCTGACCCCGAACTACATCCTCCATATCTCTATTTTTGTTACTTTGTGCGAGTGCTTCCTCGGCACCCATCCTCATTGGGGCCTGTGGAAGCGCATTTTCTACCTCCGGGGCAACAACTCGCAACATCGTCTACAATGTAGGCGGCGTTTGCATCTGCGTCCGACCCGACGTTGACTACTTTGACGTCAAATTCCCCGACTACGTCCAAGGGTGGCGCAAAAGATGGTTGTACATCCAGGACGAGTACGAAACCTCCCAGAGTATGGCATCACTCCATTTTAAGTCCGAAGAAATTCTCAGGCGCCAATCTTGACGCGCAGAGGCCACCGCCGAAGAAAAGACGGCACCGAAGCCCCGACGAAGCGCATCCATCAGCCTCTAGAACACCAATGGAGACGAACTCTCGGGTGTTCGGATAACTTCTTACTTCCTTAGGATCAGGTGCAGCCACTCGCAGCTCGCAAAAACCCCTTTTGATGTACTCAAGTGAGAAAGATGTTGATCACTTGTCCAAGGATCTCTCTATGAAGGACTTGGAGAAGCTCATCCGATGTTTTTCCTCCTTGAGCAAGAAACACGAGGTTCCTCCTCTTGCCGCGTGGAGCCATACAATGCCTCCCACACTCTTTCCGTAAGTGTTTCCTTTGGTTCAAGCTTTCACTGCTTTTATTGACTTATGTTGCATTTTCTCGTGTTCTTACTTTCATGTCTACTTAATATTGCGTTAACCACAAAATTCTCTTTTCTCTTCCCCCACTCCCCGAAGGTGGAGAGGTAGATGAGCGTGTCGCATCACCGACGACTCGCAACAAACCTCTTCCCGAGAGTGAAGCCGGCAGATCTCAAAATCTGTGGCTTCCTCCGAAAAACCGGGTCCGACCAACAGTCGAGTCCGTCCACTACATCTCTCCTCCTCTTGCCAATTCTTCTGGTCGCAAGAGGAAGAGGGATGAAACCGAAGATTCTCGGCGCCTCCAAGCCCATCGAACCGGCTGCCGAAGAACCTTCACACCAAGAAGAGGGTGCCTTCGACCCTTACAATGATGTTGACTCCTAGCTCGTGAGTTACTTTAGTTTTATATTTTATCCAACTCCTTTTTCTTCGGAATGCTCATTTTTCTCGCATTGTGAAGAGGAAGGAGAGAAGGAAGAACCCGTGGTTCATGGCACGGATCCTACGAGCACGTCCAATACCATGGTTATTTTTTAGAACGCCGCACCGTCGCGAATCTTCGCCTCCCCTCAACAAAACATGGAAGTCGACTCCGTTGGCCAGCTCCCGAGCACCTGCACCGAAGAAAGCAAAGACCTGGGCCGACGAAACTCATGAAGTTGTTGCGTGGAGTTCTTCACCTCCTTTGTTAGACGATGTAAGTCCTTTTCTTTGGTTTGCTATTGTGTGCCGCTTGTCTATTTTTCTCTTCTCGCCGATATTTTTTGACCTTAGCCGAGTCTGTCCCTTCCTGAATTGTTTTCTAACGCCGCCTCTTGTTAGCCTCTCATGAAGCAGCTCATCAATCTTGGCTCCCGCTTATTGGGTTCCGTGATGAAGCCGACGCTTTGAAAGGTAAAAGATCCTCGTTTATGATGACTCGCTTCGCCAAACACCTATTTTTTCTTCTAATAATGAGTGTCCAACCTCTTGACTATTTTTTTCGATGCGCTCTCCGCGAGCCGAAGAACGCGCTCGATGCACTTGCAAATGCCGTTGTTGAAAGTCTCCTTCGAGGCTTCAAAGGCCGAGAATGCTTTGAGCGACAAAATTTCTCAACAAATTGAGCGTGAGAACGCCATAGTAGATCGGTTCGACACCCAGAATCGAGATTCGTTAGTGCTTTTCCTTCACTTGTCTCTCGTGTTTATCTTGATTTGCTTCTCCGAATATTGATGGACCCGTATTTTGTTCCAGCGGGAAGGATGGGTGAAGAATTTACATTGCACGAAGGGTCGAGGATCGACTTCGACACTCTTTCAATCCTCGAGTTGCAAGGCGATCGCGCGCACCAATATTTCCAATGCCCGAGCCGTTCAAGCGCCTCTTCCCCCATTTCTTTCCCAAGCAAACGCAACCGAGATTTTCTCTGAGCTTGTCCAACGTTTTCGGTCGACGATTCGCATTGGCCTATCGGTAGGATAACTTGAAGATTGGAGTCGAGGGGACCATCGCTTTGGTTGCCAACAGCCCAGACGTCGGACGGGCGATATGGTAGTCCCAAAGGATGAACAAGGAGAAGTGGAAAGCTTTGGTGAAGGACGCCAAGCCCCACTCGAAGAAAATCCTTGCCTTCTTGAGCCCGAAGCCCGCCGCATCCGCTAGCATCGCCAAGACGGAGGTCAAGTAGACCAAACCGTCCCTATGTTTTTTTTTTGTAATTGTCGCTCTCATTTTGACTTGCAACGATTCGTATCGGCTCACTAGAGTCGACTTTGTAAGGATCCTCCCTTATGTAAATGTCTTAACTATTAATGAAAAAGTGTTCCCCGTCGAATGATTGATTTCGATTTTTCTTTCTTCCATTGGTTTTTGATAACTATATGGAGGTCATGGACCTCCCGATACTTCGCCCGCCGCATCTCATTCAAGAAGAACTCCTGCCGGCATTTTCTTAGACGATTATTCGTGTGCTTATTCACCCAAGAATTAGCTGAACTTCGACATCAGCTTCATGCGATGAAAAGACAAGCCGTGATTGTTATGGACCAATCTCATAAATCTTCGGATCGCGAAAGTCGCGTCGCGAGCACGAAGCTCTTAAGTTGAAAGAATCGCTACTACCGGCTTTGCATGCTACCAAATGCGAAGATTACATGGTTGACCTCATAACCGATGCAAGTCAAGATATGGCGGGTGTGTTACGCTTTTTATCCTTTCTTTTCCCCGTGATTCACTCGTACTTCTTCTTACACCTTTTGTTTCTTTTGCTGCATACAGGTTCATTCCCTGACACCGCCGAGGAACAACGCATTGATGCACGAGTTGAAATTCTTCTTCGACTCGCCCAACAAAATGGCATCTACTTCTGGGCCGATGCAGACCGCATTCACCGAATCGTGCGATTCCGCACCACGCATCCCAAGTTCGAGATTTTCTTCGGACTTCGCACCAGTACAAATCTTCCCGAGTTGATGAACAAATTCAAGAATGTGCATAAAGGCTTAGTTGATGGTCGGCGCCGTGTTTGCTTTGATCCGGTTGAAGATTTGCCACCCGAAATTGGATTTGAACAATGTTATCGATGTCCGCACTCCAAGTTGAAGCGCAGGAGAAAAAGGTCGACAACCGAACGATGTGTGACACCCATTGCTGAAAAGATGATTGAAGAGCTTCCGGGTGGATGATGCTTTCTTCCAAGAGTATCATTACGTCGATGTCCCGGATGCCCTCGCGAGGGTGAAAAAGTGACCATAGATGACTTGATATGAAGGTTCATCTTATTTTTCTTCTCGTCTTGCATCTGAGGCAGTGTAGATTTTTTATATTGTGAGTCGTATTTATATTGTATATGTTGAGAAACTTATGTAAAGTTAGAGCAGTAGTCTTTGTTTTATAATTTTTCTTTGAATCACCGAATGACCTTGATTGGCGCGACTATATTTTTATTAGCGAGGTTTATTACGAAACCAAATCTTTGTATTTTGCGAGTATCGAATACACTAGGAGTTTGTCGGGTGCGAGCCCCCCGAGCCTTGTTTGTGAGGAAAAATCATATGCAATCACTATTTTTTATTTCAATCATTCTATATTGCAGTCGCAAGCCCGCCTCATTAAAAACCTTTCAGCCCCACTGCTGCCCCGAAAGGAAAAGAGTGCATCTGAAATCTTACAGCTCTTCGGGACACAATGTATGTTTACTGAGGTTGTATTCCTTGGTCTTCTAGGCGTAGAACCGCCGTAGCCGCGCCACATTCCACGGGTTTCCTTTGTCCTTGCCTCGTTTTCTTGTCCTTCACGGTAAGCTCCTCCCGGAATAACTTCAAGAACTATGTATGGACCTACCCATGGAGACTCTAATTTTTCATGGCTATCTTGGGTGAGCCAAGAACTAGGTCGCCAACTTGAAAGGACCTTGGCCACAAGCGTCGACTATGGTATTTTTCACGTTCGTTGATCCATGGTGACTCGACAGCTTTCATCTCTAGCTTCGTCGAGCACGTCGACATCATCTTCTAGCGCCCTTCCTTTAAGTTTCTTCATCATATTCTCGACTCTTGAGAATTATGCTCTATCTTGATACGTCTCAAACGTATCTATAATTTCTTATGTTCCATGCCACATTATTGATGATATCTACATGTTTTATGCATACTTTATATCATATTATGGCATTTATTGGACTAACCTATTAACAAGATGCCACAGTGCCAGTTTCTGTTTATTATGTCTGTTTATTGCAGAAAAGGCCCAAAAACCAAAGTGCTCGGAAAAATCCAGAAAAATTACAGAAATTCTATTTCATCGGAAGACTCACGGAGCCAGAAGGGCAAGCCAGGGGGAGGCCCAGGGCCTCCTCCCCATAGGCCGGCGCGGCCTGGAGGGTGGTCACCCCACCCTGTGGTGTGGGCCCCTGGACTCTTCCGACTCCGACTCTTCGCCTATTTAAGCCGTCGTGACCTAAAACTTCGATACCTCTTCACGAAACTCCAGAAAACATCCAGGGGCGCCGCCACATCGCGAAACTCCAATTCGGGGGACAGAAGTCTCTGTTCCGGCACCCTGCCGGGACGGGGAATTGCCCCCGGAGTCATCTCCACCGCCGTCTCCACCGCCATCTTCACCGCCATCGCTGTCTCCATGATGAGGAGGGAGTAATTCACCCCCGGGGCTGAGGGCTCCGCTGTAGCTATGTGGTTCATCTCTCTCTTTATGTGATCTAGTTGAATATCGTCTATGTGCTACTCTAGTGATGTTATTAAAGTACTCTATTCCTCCTCCACGTGTGTAATGGTGATAGTGTGTGCACCGTGTGAGTACTTGGCATAGGCTATGATCATGATCTCTTGTAGATTGCGAAGTTAACTATTGCTATGATGGTATTGATGTGTATTATTCCTCCTACATATGCATGATGGTGATAGTGTGCATGCTATGTTAGTTCTTGGTGTAATTATGTTGATCTATCTTGCACTCTAAGGTTATTTAAATATGAACATTGCATTGTGGAGCTTGTTAACTCCGGCATTGAGGGTTCGTGTAATCCTACGCAATGCGTTCATCATCCAACAAAAGAGTGTAGAGTAGTCCTATTATGTGATCATTGTTGAGAGTGTCCACTAGTGAAAGCAGGATCCCTAGGCCTTGCTTCCAAGCATCGAATCTCCGTTTGTTTACTGTTTTGTTGCATGTTTACTCGCTGCCATATTTTATTCAGATTGCTATTACCACTCATATACATCCATATTACTTGTATTTCACTATCTCTTCGCCGAACTAGTGCACCTATACACCTGACAAGTGTATTTGGTGTGTTGGGGACACAAGAGACTTCTTGCTTTGTGATTACAGGGTTGCTTGAGAGGGATATCTTTGACCTCTTCCTCCCTGAGTTCGATAAACCTTGGGTAATCCACTTAAGGGAAACTTGCTGCTGTTCCACAAACCTCTGCTCTTGGAGGCCCAACACTGTCTACAAGAATAGAACCCGTAGACATCAAGCACTTTTCTGGCGCCGTTGCCGGGGAGGAAAGGTAAAAGGCACTCATACTTCAGTTCCAGGTAACAGTACTTTTCTAGCGCCATTGTGTGTGTGCTCGAAGCTATTTCCTTTAGACTCTGCAATTGCGACATTTGGTTTCTTGTTTACACTAGTTAGGCATAATGGACAACAATGACCTTTTTATTCTATTTCCTGATTTAAGACATGGATGGTTTGATGCAAAAATTAAAAAACCTATGGAACCTTATTTACATGATAGTAGCAATGTTATTAGTATGAATGCAATTACTGCTAATGCTATGAAGAAGTCTAAGCTTGGGGAAGCTGGTTTACATAAAAATAATCTTTTTAGCTCCTCCGCTTTGGAAGAAATATTTTGCTCTGATAATGCTTTATCTCCCATATGCGATAACTTTAATGATGCTTCTGATATTTTAAATCCACCTGCTGAAAGTATTCCGTATAAAATACCTATGAAAATTATTGAACGTGTTATGGATAACCGCTATGAAGGGGATGGAACTGTCAATCCTAGGAATCATTTACTGTTTTTGCATGAATTATGCGGGTTATTCAAGTGTGCAGGTATTTCAATGGATGAAGTTAGAAAGAAATTATTTGTTATGTCGCTATCTGGTGAAGCGGCGCATTGGTATAAACTATTGAAGGACGGGCGCTCTCTTGATTGGAAGGATATTGTGCCTCTATTTTATTCCAAGTTCTATCCTCCAAGTGAAATTCACAAAGATCGAAACCATATATATAATTTTTGGCCTCATGATGGAGAGAGTATTGCCCAAGCATGGGAGAGATTGAAGACTTTAATGCTCAAATGCCCCAATCATGAGCTTCCAGGTAATATCATCATTGATAATTTCTATGCAAGACTTTCTTTTCAAGATAAGACCTTGCTGGATACTACTTGTTCTGGATCATTCACGAGCAATAAAGAAGAGTTTAAAAGGGACCTTCTTGATCGGATTAAGGAGAACGCTGAAGATTGGGAGAACGACAAAGGTAAAGAGTCAGGTATAAATTATGATTATGAATGCATTGAAACTTTCATGGATAGTGGTAAATTTCGAAATATGAGTGCTACTTATGGTCTTGACTCTCAAGTTGCTGCAAATCTTTATAAAGCTTTTGCTTCTCACATTGAATTGCCTAGGAAGAATTTTGATAAGTATCATGAACCTTTTAAAGACGCTTGCATGAAGAATGAAATTGTTGTTAATGATTGCAATAAGCGTGCTCAAACTCCTAAGAATGCTATTTCCTATAAGCATGTTAATTTTTGTGGAATACATAGACCTTGTGGAATTAATCAAATAGAAGATGAATATTGTATCCATCACAGAAATGAAAAAACTAGAAAGTGGTCTAGAGCTCTAGATGATCTTGGAGAAAAAGTGTGTGCCCTCTATCCTTTTATTTGTGAACTTTGCCATAGAGTTGGTCATTTTAATTTTCAATGCTCCTCCAATGATAATTTGAACCCCATGAGTGCTGCAAATTTGTATTGTGATGATGAAATTATTCCTAATCAGCATGATGAACTTACCTTATTTTTGAAGTGTGAAGAGTTATCAAGAAAAATTTCTTTGTTAAATATTAACGATCTTGATATTGATGATGTCCTGCATGGTTGTCTTTCTTACTGCATTAATAATTGCCATACAAATACTTACATACAGAATATTTTAGAAGATGACACCTTGCCAAAATATGATAGGACCGCTGTGTGTTTTCAATTAATTAATGAAAAGGAGGGATCCTCCCAAGTTTCTTCTATTGTTTCTAAAAGTAAATCAGGTTATGCGGACAAGCCACCCTTCAAGCCTCTTCCTCCTAAAGAAGGGAGCAAGGAGAGGGAAGTAGAGAAGAAGAAGAAGAAGGAGAAGAAGAAGAAGAAGAAGAAGAAGAAGAAGAAGAAGGAGAATAAAAAGAAAGAGGTAACGGCGTATCCCCGCGTGAATGAGATAACGCTAGGTAACCGTAAGTATGTTGCTCCTAATGATTATTGTGATAATGAATCTGAATACGATGATCTTCCTATGCCCTTTACATACATTAGCGATCATGATTTGAATGAGCATACTACTTTTGATATTACAAATCTCTGGGAAACTAATTCTGAAAATGATAATAATTGCCATAGTGTCAGTGCTATCCATGCTTCCTCCCATAATGATATAGAAAGCTCTAAGCTTGGGGAAGAGGTGTTTGAAAATCCTTTTGCTACTGGTCATTATGTTCTTGATACATCTCCTTCTAATAACAATGATGGTATGGTCATAGATAAACCGACTGTGAAAGATAACTATTCTATTTCTTATGATGACACTGTGCCTCCGATCTTTGATGATTATTATAAAGAATGCTATGATATAGGTTATAACTATCCTTATGAAACTTGTCATAGTCATGATTGGATTACCAAAAACAATTCTTTTAATATGCAACTTGTTTACCATGTTCAAATTCTTGATAATAATCTTGCTCCAATTACTATTAATGAGAATAACTCTTCTTATGCCAAAATTAATGATACTTCTATGCATATGAACCATGATAAGAATGTTTTAAGTGACGGGTATATTGTGGATTTCATCAATGATGCTACTGAAAGTTATTATGAGAGAGGGAAATATGGTTATATGCATCTTAATAATATTAAGTTTCCCCTCTTTATGTTGAGAATCTTTAAGTTACTCGTGTTTTATCCTCTTATGCTTGTTACTTTGCTCTTCATGAATTCATTTGTGTATAAGATTCTTCTGCATAGGAAGCATGTTAGGCTTAAATGTGTTTTGAATTGCCTCTTGAAGCTCTCTTTTGCTTCAAATACTATTTCTTGCGAGTGCATCATTAAAACTGCTGAGCCCATCTTAATGGCTATAAAGAAAGAACTTCTTGGGAGATAACCCATGTGTTATTTTGCTACAGTATTTTGTTTTATATTTGTGTCTTGGAAGTTGTTTACTACTGTAGCAACCTCTCCTTATCATGTTTTTGTGCCAAGTAAAGTTTCTATGCTAAAGTTGATGTTATATTTGGGATCGCTGCACAGAAACAGCATTGCTGTCTGTCACGAATCTGGGCACAGTTCTCTGTAGAAAATTCGAAAAAATCTGCCAATTTACGAGCGTGATCCTCAGATATGTACGCAACTTTCATTAGTTTTGAGTTTTTCCATTTGAGCAAGTCTGGTGCCATCTTTAAATTCGTCTTTACGGACTGTTCTGTTTTTGACAGATTCTGCCTTTTATTTCGCATTGCCTCTTTTGCTATGTTGGATTCATTTCTTTGATCCATTAATGTCCAGTAGCTTTATGCAATGTCCAGAAGTGAAAAGAATGTTTGTGTCACCTCTGAACATGTGAATTTTTGATTATGCACTAACCCTCTAATGAGTTTGCTTGAAGTTTGGTGTGAAGGAAGTTTTCAAGGGTCAAGAGAGGAGGATGATATACTACGATCAAGAAGAATGAAAAGTCTAAGCTTGGGGATGCCCCGGTGGTTCATCCCTGCATATTTCAAGAAGACTCAATCTAAGCTTGGGGATGCCCAAGGCATCCCCTTCTTCATCGACAAAGTATCAGGTTCCTTCTCTTGAAACTATATTTTTATTCGGTCACATCTTATGTACTTTACTTGGAGCGTCTGTATGTTTTTGTTTTTGTTTTTGTTTGAATAAATGATTGTTTGGGAGAGAGACACGCTCCGCTGGTTCGTATGAACACATGTGTTCTTAGCTTTTAATTTTCATGGCGAAGGTTGAAACTGCTTCGTTAATTGTTATATGGTTGGAAACGGGAAATGCTACATGTAGTAATTGGTGTAATGTCTTGAATAATGTGATACTTGGCAATTGTTGTGCTCATATAGATCTTGTTTAAGCTCTTGCATCATGTACCTTGTACCCATTAATGAATAATTACATAGAGCTTGTTAAAATTTGGTTTGCATGATTGGTCTCTCTAAGTCTAGATATTTTCTGGTTGAGGTGTTTGAACAACAAGGAGACAATGTAAAGTCTTATAATGCTTACAATATGTTTATATGTGAGTCTTGCTGCACCATTTTATACTTGAGTTTGCTTCAAATAACCTTGCTAGCCTAAACCTTGTATAGAGAGGGAATACTTCTCATGCATCCAAATACTTGAGCCAATATTCATGCCATTTGTGTCCACCATACCTACCTACTACATGGTATTTCTCCGCCATTCCAAAGTAAATTGCTTGAGTGCTATCTTTAAACAATTCAAAAGTTATTACCTCTTATTTGTGTCAATGTTTTATAGCTCATGAGGAAGTATGTGGTGTTTATCTTTCAATCTTGTTGGGCAACTTTCACTAATGGACTAGTGGCTTCATCCGCTTATCCAATAATTTTGCAAAAAGAGCTGGCAATGGGATTCCCAGTCCCAAATTAATTAACAAAAATAGACACTCCTCCATGGTATGTGATTGTTGGCAGGCACCCGAGGATTCGGTTAGCCATGGTTTGTGAAAGAAAGGTTGGAAGGAGTGCCACCCAAAAATAAAATAAAATGGGAGCCGCTCTTTGAAGGTTTGTTTGGCAAGGGGGTTAGAGTGCCCACTACCATTCGTTGACAACAACAAACACCTCTCAAAACTTTACTTTTATGCTCTCTATATGTTTTCAAAATCAAAGCTCTAGCACAAATATAGCAATCGATGCTTTCCTCTTTGAAGGGCCATTCTTTTACTTTATTGTTGAGTCAGTTTACCTATTCTTTCTATCTTAGAAGCAAACACTTGTGTAAATTGTGTGCATTGATTCTTACATGTTTACCTATTGCACTTGTTATATTACTTTGTGTTGACAATTATCCACGAGATATACATGTTAAAGTTGAAAGCAACCGCTGAAACTTATATCTTCCTTTGTGTTGTTTCAAAGCTTTCTACTAAGAATTTATTGCTTATGAGTTAACTCTTATGCAAGACTTATTGATGCTTGTCTTGAAAGTATTATTCATGAAAAGTCTTTGTTATATGATTCATTTGTTTACTCATTATCTTCATCATTGCTTCAAATCTCTGCATTCATCTCATGTGCTTTACAATAGTATGATCAAGGTTATGATGGCATGTCACTTAAGAAATTATCATTGTTATCGTTTTACCTGCTCGGGACGAGCAGAACTAAGCTTGGGGATGCTTGATACGTCTCAAACGTATCTATAATTTCTTATGTTCCATGCCACATTATTGATGATATCTACATGTTTTATGCATACTTTATATCATATTATGGCATTTATTGGACTAACCTATTAACAAGATGCCACAGTGCCAGTTTCTGTTTATTATGTCTGTTTATTGCAGAAAAGGCCCAAAAACCAAAGTGCTCGGAAAAATCCAGAAAAATTACAGAAATTCTATTTCATCGGAAGACTCACGGAGCCAGAAGGGCAAGCCAGGGGGAGGCCCAGGGCCTCCTCCCCATAGGCCGGCGCGGCCTGGAGGGTGGTCACCCCACCCTGTGGGGTGGGCCCCTCGGGACTCTTCCGACTCCGACTCTTCGCCTATTTAAGCCGTCGTGACCTAAAACTTCGACACCTCTTCACGAAACTCCAGAAAACATCCAGGGGCGCCGCCACATCGCGAAACTCCAATTCGGGGGACAGAAGTCTCTGTTCCGGCACCCTGCCGGGACGGGGAATTGCCCCCGGAGTCATCTCCACCGCCGTCTCCACCGCCATCTTCACCGCCATCGCTGTCTCCATGATGAGGAGGGAGTAATTCACCCCCGGGGCTGAGGGCTCCGCTGTAGCTATGTGGTTCATCTCTCTCTTTATGTGATCTAGTTGAATATCGTCTATGTGCTACTCTAGTGATGTTATTAAAGTACTCTATTCCTCCTCCACGTGTGTAATGGTGATAGTGTGTGCACCGTGTGAGTACTTGGCATAGGCTATGATCATGATCTCTTGTAGATTGCGAAGTTAACTATTGCTATGATGGTATTGATGTGTATTATTCCTCCTACATATGCATGATGGTGATAGTGTGCATGCTATGTTAGTTCTTGGTGTAATTATGTTGATCTATCTTGCACTCTAAGGTTATTTAAATATGAACATTGCATTGTGGAGCTTGTTAACTCCGGCATTGAGGGTTCGTGTAATCCTACGCAATGCGTTCATCATCCAACAAAAGAGTGTAGAGTAGTCCTATTATGTGATCATTGTTGAGAGTGTCCACTAGTGAAAGCAGGATCCCTAGGCCTTGCTTCCAAGCATCGAATCTCCGTTTGTTTACTGTTTTGTTGCATGTTTACTCGCTGCCATATTTTATTCAGATTGCTATTACCACTCATATACATCCATATTACTTGTATTTCACTATCTCTTCGCCGAACTAGTGCACCTATACACCTGACAAGTGTATTTGGTGTGTTGGGGACACAAGAGACTTCTTGCTTTGTGATTACAGGGTTGCTTGAGAGGGATATCTTTGACCTCTTCCTCCCCGAGTTCGATAAACCTTGGGTAATCCACTTAAGGGAAACTTGTTGCTGTTCTACAAACCTCTGCTCTTGGAGGCCCAACAGTCTACAAGAATAGAAGCACCCGTAGACATCATATCTCTATCGGGAATCCGCCTCAGCTCCATGAACCAAAAAGAATGTAGTTTCCTGTGTCGCTGTGTTAGGTGTTGTTCGTATGCTCCATAACACGCCGTAACTCACCAATCCAGTGTGTGTCGTGCTTTCTCCAATGGTGTTAACAGGCTTCTTGATACCGTTGCAAATGATGTCGTTTGCCTTTTTCGACTTGGCCATTGGTTTGCGGGTGTGCTACCGATGCAAACCGTAATTTGATGCCTACCTCACAAATATTCTTTGAATTCTCGGTAGGTGAAATTGGCCGTTGTCCGTAACTATGCTGTTAGGGACGCCAAATTGAAAAACTATGCCCTTGATAAATCTCACCACCAATGCTGCATCTGCCGGTTATCGGTACTGCTTCGATCCACTTAGTGAACTTGGTCGACACACGAGCAAGTATACGTGTCCTCCCGGCCAGGACTTGTGTAGTTTTCCCACCATATCGAGCCCCCATTGTGCGAACAGCCAAGCCAATGGTATCAGCACACTCGCTGCCGGAGAGTGGGGTTTAGCCGCAAATCTTCTGCACGCATTACAAAAGCGTACTATGTCCTTTGCATCTTCTATTGCTGTTAGCCAATAAAAACCTACCTGAAAGTTTTGGTGCTATTGCTCGACCTTGCGTGGTGGCCACATATCCCTTCGTGTATATCCTTTAGTATAACTCGCCCTTCCTCGGGTGTGATACACCTTTGCAATACTCTGATATGCTTCGTTTATATAACTCTCCCTTAACCACGGTGAAAGCTTTGATCGTCGGATCACTCGCCTTGCTTCAACCGGATCTTCGGTATCTCTTTCTTTGTTATGTACGCCAAGTAAACCTGCATCTAGGGAACTTGTATCATCATGACTTCCTCTCGGTTCCTCTTCATCTTGATTGCCTCCGGGACTACGGAGCCCCGAGTCTTTCTTGAATATCTCATTTTTCTTCGGCTCCTTCGGTATTTTCTTCGCCTTGGTTGATCTCTCTTATCTCCTCCCAATACGCGGTGGTGGCAAGCACCGTGACCCAATGTTTGCCAAAACATCGGCTTCATCGTTGCTCAGTCTACTGATGTGATTAACTTTACAGCCATCAAAGAGTTTTTCGAGTTCATTGTACACCTCCTTGTATGCCATCATGCTATCATTGACTGCGTCACATTGTTCATCACCTGCTGTGCTACCAGCTGAGAATCGCCGAAGATTTTTAGGCGAGTGGCACCGCACGCCTTTGCCATCTTCATCCCGTGTATTAGTGCTTCATATTCTCGCCTCATTATTGGACGCATTGGGGAACGTCATCCGCAATATGTACTTCATTTTGTCGCCTTGGGGTGACACAAGTATCACGCCTGCTCTAGCTCCTTCGATCTCTTGGACCCGTCGAAGTTCATATGCCACGTACTCGATAAATCCGAGGTCCCGTATTTTGCAGCTCCATCCACTCGCGACGAAGTCGGCGAATCGCGACTTTATTGCTTTTCTTTTTTTCATAAGTGATGTCTCGAGGGGAAAGCTCTATTCCCCAAAGGCGGACACATCCCGTAGCCTCTGGATTGTTAGGATGTTTGAGAGAGGTGCATCGTTGACCACTATTATCGGGTGTCAAAATAGTGTCGCAGTTTTCTTGTCGTCGTAAATACTCCATATGCTAATTTCGATAATGCGGGTAACGCTGCTTTGATGGCGATAAAACTTCACCGATGAAGTATACCAAATTGAACTCCATGGATTTTCCTTCTTCTTCGCTCCACCACGAGAACCGTGCTGACCACCTGAGGTGTGGCCGCGATATATAACAAGAGAGTTCTTTTCCTTCGGAGCCACCAGTATGGGAGGTGTCGAGATTATACGCTTGAGATGCTCAAAGGCCTTGTCTGCTTCTTTGTTCCACTCGAACTTGTCCCCTTGCTTGATCGCGTAAACGGCAGCGCTTTTTCTCCCAACTGGCGACGAATCTGCTTAAGTTTGTGACTCGCCTCTGCTGATGTATTTCCTTAAGCTTGGTTGGTTTCCTCATTGTTACGATGGCTTAAATTTTCTCCGGGTTGGCCTTGACCCCCCTTGCTGACACCAAGTATCCGAGGAGTTCTCCCGCAGGAACACCAAAGGAACATTTTGACGTGTTCAGCTTGAGGTGAAATTTGTCGAGGTTGTTAAAGGTCTCCTTGAGATCATCGATCAGGGATGATCCTTGCTTTGTTGTTATGACAACGTCATTGATGTACACTTGTATGTTTTTGCCAGTCTGCGTGGTGAGACACTTCTGCATCATCCGCTGATAAGTGGTTCCCGCGTTTTTCAACCCGAAGGGCATTGTTCTGTAGCAGCCCACGCCATAAGGGGTTATGAAAGCTGTTTTGACTTCATCTTCTTCTTTTAAGCTGATCTGATTATAACCAAAATACGCGTCCAGGAAGGAAAGACGTTCACAACCTGCCGTGGAGTCGATAATTTGATCGATCCTCGGGAGGGGAAAGTGATCCTTTGGACAATGTTTATTGAGACACGTGAAGTTGACGCACAAGCGAAGGACATCAGTGTTTTTCTTCGGGACCAGACTGGGTTTGCGACCCATGTGGCCTCGGTGTGTAGTTCCTTGATGAAATTCGCTTCTCTAGGTCGACGAATCTCAGACAACATAGCTTTGCGCTTGGCTCAAAACGTCGCAAAGGTTGTCGTATTGGTCTAGTTCGTGGATCTAGATTGAGGGGTGCTCGACAAGTTCCCTACTCTGCATGTCACGGACACCATGCGAAGATTTCGCAGCGCTCATGGAGGAACTCAGCGAGCACGCTTTCCTATGCGCTATCCATGTTTGTTGCAATAGCTGTCGTTTTCTTGGGATCTGTCAGGTGAATCTGCACTTCCTTGGAGTTCTTGGAGGTGTTGAAAGTTTGCTCCTTAAGTGGCCTCCTCCGTCGGAAACACATCAAAGTCGCTGTTAACTTAGACGCTTCATACTCCGCCTGCATCCCGAAGGTTTCGATAACTTGTGGAAATCCTTGTCGCATTTATCCGCCAAAGCAAAGCTCCCTTTCACCGTGATTGGGCCATTGGGTCCGGAATTCTCCATAACAAGTATGTGTAGTGTGGCACCGCCATGAACCTAGCATACACGGTCGTCCCCAAACGTGATATTGTGACGGAAAATCTATAACTTCGAACTCCGGCTTCTCTCTTCGTAATTCTCTCGAGTTCCAAACTAAACGTCGAGTAAGATCTTTCCAATGGGTAATTCGGCTTCTCGGTGTGATGCCATGGAAGCGCGTGTCCGTTGGTGTCAAATTTGCCAGAGATATATTCGTCTTCCTCAATGTATCCTCGTATATGAGGTTCAAACTGCTCCTCCATCTATGAATACACGCGAGACCTTGAATCCCGCGATCATAGCTGGTAAAATCATAGCTGATTGTCCCTGTCGTGGAACTTGAGGCGAATGGTCTGCTTGAGTGAATGTGATGTCCCGTGCCGACCAATTCAAATATTGATGGTTGGTGGAGGCATCTTCTGCCATGTACACTGTCATAAATTATCTTTTGAGCCCTATTCGAGGTCCTGGCCAATCATTGACACTTTCTCGTCGTGTCAATGTAAGGGCCATTGTTGGCCGGAGCTGCCGCAAGTTGCAAGATGTTGGTTTGAGCTAGTAATTGCGGGTGGAGGTGGCAGGTGTACTTCACTCCTTGGCCCCGTACGTGCTCCCTACTTCGCCGCTTGTGCATTGGTGTGCCCACATATCTATGCAGAGCTTAGAAAGTTCGACACCCTCCGAAGATGGCCCACTGTCTTTTCCCATCATTATCGAGATAAAAGTGCATCCGGCACGGTCCGTTTAGAAGATCTTCGGGTGATATATTGTGGCCTCTCGAAACCTTGGTCGATTGTTTCGCTCGCTAGAACTTGGCGCATCCCTATGATCACTGTGATACGTCTCAAACGTATCTATAATTTCTTATGTTCCATGCTACTTTTATTACAATACTTGAGTGTTTTACACATACTTTACAGCATTATTCTACATTTTCCGGCACTAACCTATTAACAAGATGCCGAAGTTGCTGTTTTCTGCTGTTTTTGGTTTCAGAAATCCTAGTAAGGAAATATTCTCGGAATTGGACGAAATCAACGCCCAGGGTCCTATTTTTGCACGACGCTTCCAGAAGACCGAAGAAGAAACGAAGCCACGAGGCGGCCACCCACAGCGGCGCGCCCGCCTCGGCCGCGCCCCTCGATCCATCGCGTTGCTGCCCCTTGACCTACCCTTCCGCCTACTTAAAGCCTCCATCGAAACCCCCTCCGAGAGCCACGATATGGAAAACATTACAGACGCCGCCGACAAAGGATTAACTTGTCAATGCCTACAGATTGTAGACTAGGGTTTTGCTAGAAGTAGAGGGCAAGTAGATCTCGAAGGTTTAGGCGAAAAGTACTCGACGATTATGAAAACTAGGGTTATGTTGACAGTAGATTCGATCCTTTCTTTGTCCCTCGACTCCCCCTTATATAGGAGGTGGAGCCGAGGGTTTCGTTTTGTACAAGTTACAGAGTCCGGGACGGTTTCTAACTCATCCCGCCAGATTACAAATAACTCTTCCTATTACAACTCTAGCTTTCCTTAATATATCTTGGACTCTCGAATCTTCTTATTCTTCGGGTAGTGGGCCTTCAGTAAACTCCGGGTACTATCTTCGGCAGGCCCATTTGGGATGCCTATGTCAGTAGCCCCCGAGATTTTGCTTGAATCATAGAGTCAAGGGAAATCTCATCTGTTTATATTTATTCGAGAGCTTTTATTTATGCTTCTTCACATAAAATTCTATATTGTACAGGGATAACGGTAGTTGGGGCTAGTTCATCTGACGGATCAGGTACTAGTTAACTGCTCTAGTGGCAATCCGCAAAAACCTACTTCAAGATCACGTCCCTGGACATGATCTCGGGATACTGGTGTAAACTTCGACAGGTGCCGCTTAAGGTCTTACCATTCTGTCGAGTCCCAGTCAAATTTATCGGGTACCTAACGCGTCCGTTAGGATTTTTCTTCGTATCTGTTGATACGGATAAAAGTAGCAGAGCGCAGTCTTTGGCGATGCCACGCCCAGCAGAACGGATCTGGGGTCTTACCTTCGCAAATTTGCGGCATTCAGAAATTGATCGCAACTTTGGCGTTCTGAGAATATATTGTCGAGTGCTTTTCGCCTTTGGAATAGCACATTTTATTGAGTCATATTTGATGACTTATTTTGTCTTCCCGATGGGAGTATATGTAGAGTTATCTGTGTAACTCGAAATATACTCACTTCTGTTTCTCTATTTTTGAAAAAATTCATCGGGCACGCGAACAGCGTTCCCGATGGGAGTAGCCCCCGAGGCTACAGCCAAGAACTTGTGCTTGGGTGTAGGCTCCACAGATTAGTATCCTTTGCCGCTATATTTATAATCCTTCTCGATATTTTTATATTTATCGGGTGCGCGACCAGCGCTCCCGATGGGAGTAGCCCCCGAGGCTATGAACAAATTCTTGGATTTGGTCATAGGCTCTCGCCATTTCTATATTGTCATACTCGAAATTTTCTATTTTTCCAAAGTAGCCCCCGAGCGTTTGGGCAAAAACTTGTATTTGATCAAAGGCTCCAAAAGTATTCAAATGATTTACCCTGTCGCCATTCTCTTTTTATTTTTCTTGTCGACATATTTTCCTTTGTCAAATTCTCTTCATCTCTATCAATAATTGGGATTTTTTCTGCCTTGTGGGTCCATTGTTCCCACCACGTTGACACGTCGTGCAAGTGGGGGACACACGTCCTCCGCTTTTCCTGGCGCACGTACGGTAATGCCTGTTCCATTCCTTCCCAGTAAAAATACCTTTTTACCCTTGTATCTACGAGATCCTTTTTCACCACACGATTTCTTCATCCAACGGTGCACTGCTTCGTCCGAATCCTATATAAACCTTTCTTCAACCTCGGTCCAGTCCTTCGCTTGCGCCGCACATCTGTTCCCCTCTGCAAAAACTTCCCCTGCGCCCAACTCTGTTTGATCTTCCGCACGCCCAAGCATTGCTTTGTCCACTGCCGTTGATGCCACCACGCACGCGACTCACGCGCCACGGTACTCCAGAGTCCAAGATGGCCGCTGAAGATCTTGAATGGGAGAGATCTAAAATCTCCAACCAAGATCTCAACATGATGAAGAAGCTTGGCCTGATGAAGAAAGAAGACGCCATCCGCTTTCCCAGCGAAGAAAGCTATCCCAACCCTCCAATGGAGTACCGGGTTAGTTTCGTTGATCACCTCATCCGCGGCCTTTCTGCCCCAATTCACGATTTCCTCCGCGGCCTTCTTTTTGTTTATGGGATTCAACTGCACCAATTGACCCCCAATTCCATCCTCCACATTTCCATTTTTATCACGCTGTGCGAATGTTTCCTTGGAATCCCTCCTAACTGGGCTCTTTGGAAACGTATTTTCCTTCTCCGCCGCAATGCCTCCCGCAATGCCACTTATAACATAGGCGGCGTTGTTATCTGTGTCCGAACTGACGTTGATTACTTCGACGTCAAATTTCCTGATTCTGTCCAAGGGTGGCGCAAAAAGTGGCTCTACATTCACGAAGAAAGTGCCAACTCTGTGGAACACAACATAATCCCCTTCGACGGAAATGCCAAAATTCAGCGCCGCCGCTCCTGGGATGCTGAAGCTTCCGAAGAAGAGAAAAAGGCGACAGAAGCACTTATGTCTCGTATTCGTCAGCTTCAAAATACTCGAGGCAAAGAGTCTGGTGTTCAAATCACTGCCTACTTTCTTAGAATTAGAGTGCAGCCTCTTCAGGCTCGCAAAAATCCCCTTTGGACATATGCTGGTGGAAACGACGCCAATAGGCTCTCCAGTGATCTTTCTGCAAAGGACTTGGAGAAGCTGATTCGAAGAATTTCCCGTTTAAACAAGAAAGATCCTGTTCCTTCCTCCTGCCGCGTGGAACCATACAGCTCCACCAATCCTCTCCCCGAGGTATTTTGTCTTCTCGAATTTTTATCTTGTTCCAAATGTTCCCTGCATCTCACTGTATTGATATCTCGCTAATTTTTCCTTTGTCGCTATTTTTGCAGAACCATCCTACTATGTCTTCTCTTCCTCCCCTTCCTGAGGATGGAGAAGTCGAAGAACAAGCTATCGTTGCCGAAGACAATCAAGGTTCTTCTCTTCATGAAAGTGAAGTCGCAGGTTCTCACAAATCTGCGGCTTCCCATGAAAAAGAAGTTGAATCTGAAGCCAGCGAGTCGACGCAATCCCTTCCTCCTGCTGTTTCCCCAAAGAACAAAAGGAAAAGGGATGACGCCGAAGCTTCCGGCACCTCCAAACCCGAAGAAGCTGTTCCTTCTCATCCGAAGTCAGCTTATGATCCATACCTCGGAACTCTCATCAGTTCGTAAGTACCCATCTCTGTTTTTTTACTTTGAAGATTTTTGTCTATCTTGCCTTTATATTGTCGACTTGTGCTCGTAGTGATGATGAAGAAGTGGTACCAACTGTTGATGTGGCTACTCGAACGAGTACGTCACATACATTAGTCGCCTCGGAAACGCCAGTCGAAGGGGAAGAAACGTCGCCTCCTCGACAAAATGTCGGCACTGCGACTCCTCCGTCAAGCCCCCGAGCCTCTTCACCGAAAAGGGCAAGGACGGAGATTATCGCGGAACCTACTCTCCAATTGAGTAGCTCCTCGAACCTTCTCATGGAGGATGTAAGTTCTTCACTTTTTTGTCATTGTTTATGTTTTCTCTGTTTACTTCTGTGTATCATCATATTTTTCTCATACCCCCATTTTCTCTTTGTCCTCTCTTTTTTTTTAACAGCCTATGATCAAGGATCTTCTTCGCATCGGTGCCCAATTTGTTGGGTACCGTGAATATGCTAATAAAACTGAAGGTAATGTTTTGCCACTTCTTTTTGCCTCTGCCCTTTTGCTCCTTTGTTGTCGAAGTTTTTAACTATATTTTTCTTCTTTGCCAGAAAAACTGGCTGAAGCCAATGAACATGCCAACACACTTGCTCAACAATTAGAGCATAGTGAAAAGGCTCGCAAAAAGGCCGAATTGGATGCTACTGAAGCTAGAGCAGAAGCTGACAAGGCCAAGGCTGACGCTGCTGGTGTCGAAGATCTTAGAAAAAGGCTTCACACCGCTGAAACTTCACTGAGCGATCACATAGCTGCCCAATCTGCTCGCGAAGAGGCGATCCTTAAGCGCTTAAGGACACAAAGTCGCCGCTTCGTCGGTAAGTACCACTTATTATTTTTTGTATTTCCTTCTCTGCGCTCGTTTGTTGCTCAATAAGTTTCTTTTTTGACAGCTAGAACAGCTCAAGAGTTTCAACTTGAAGAACCCGCCAATGATCCTCTTCTTGACGCCCTTTCATTCCTCGAGGTTCATGGATCAGAGGCACGCGAAGGCATTGATCAGGCCAAAGCAGGGTTGTCGCGGCTTTTTCCTTATTTTTTCCCAAAGAAAGAGGAACCCGCAACTTTCCTTGACCTCGCCAAGAGCTTCAATTCATCAGAAGACCTTGGACTGAAAATGCGCCAAGAAAACATGAAGGTTGCTGTCGAAAGCACTGTTGCCCTGGTTGCTGACAGCCAACAAACTATTGATTGGATGAAGGTTGGCGACACCAATCAAATAGAGCAGTCGAGGTGGAGGTCGCTGATTAAGGCAGCCAAACCCAACACGAAGAAAATCTTGGCATATCTCGGGATCAAGCCACCCTCGACTCCCAGCTCATCAAGGCCGGAGGTCTAGTTTCATATTCTTTTGCTTTGTTTTAGTTTACCTCCTCCTTTTGGTACTGTCGCTGTAATGCTCCTGGCGATGATTAGGTCTTGTAGAGGTCCTTCTTTTGTAATAGACATGTATATACTACAAGAATGAATGGAAGTCGAACTTTGTCTCAATGATTGATGTCGACGTTTTTCTATTTTTCAGTTGATTTTTGACAATTATTCGTCAATTCCTGGTCCTCCCGAAGTTTTTCCTTCGTCCCTTTCGAAGAAGTCTTCTGTCCCTGTTAACCTTGATGATTCTTCGAGTATGGATCTGATAGAAGAATTGAAAGAACTTCGAGTACAACTCCAGTCCGTGAAGAAGCAGTCGCTTATACTTATGGAGCAGTCTCGAGAATCTTCTCAAAGGGAGAAAATTGCGCTCCAACAAGCTCAAGATGCCATAGCTGAGAAGGACGCCGCTGTTGCTGAGGCTGCCGCAGCTACATCTCGAGAAAATTCTATGCTCCAGCTGCTAACAGATGCTAGCTTGGATATGGCGGGTAAGTTTCATTGTCTTTATCTCGCTTCTTCGTTTCCTTTGCTGCTTGCCTCCTTATTGCCCACTGAATTGTTTTAAGAAACAATAGGTGCTTTTTTGGATACTACAACTGAAGATGAACGTGTCGAGGCTCGTTCCAATGTTCTTCTTCGGCTTGCACGTGAACATGGGTCGACTTTTTGGGGTACACCTGAACGGACCCGCCAAATCGTGAGATTTCAAGATCGTGCACTTCAGGTTCGCGAGTATCTTGACTTCTGTACAAGGACTTTGTCTCTGGTTTATGGTACCATGTTTCCTCGCAATAAGATGCCAGAGACCCTTCCTGCGTTGATGGACAAATTTCGAGATGCTCCTCGCATCCACGGCTTTGTACGAGCTCAACTAGCTGCTGGTGCAAGGTTTGCGATGATCATGATAAAAATTTGCTACCCGAAATTAGACGTGGGGCAAGTTGTCCCAAAGTGCTTGGAGAAGATGTCGAAGAAGAAAAGAAACTTCGGCAAATATGATGACATTGTTACTCCTGTTGCCGAAGATATGATGGATGAACTTCTCCGGATGGATTCCGAATTCTTCGTGAAGGGTAGCTACGCTGAGCATAGTACTCGCGCTGTAAATAATGAGCGCTTAACCATAGACAATATATTGGGAAATCCTTGAAGACGAACTTATTCCGAAATTTGTATCCTGTATAGACGAGCTATATTGTAAAGTCATTGTATTTTATTTTTATCGCCAAGCCCCCGGGCGTTTTGATTGCAATATCTTTTGTTTATTATAATGCGAGGTTGTCCCAAGGCAAGATAATATACATTGTGTACTATTTTGTGCGGGTGCAAGCCCCCGAGCTTTTTGTTGATCACTATTTTGTCGATATCTCTTTTTATTTTGGCGAGGTATTTTTACCAAGGCAAGATGCTTCTTTTGCGTTTGTCGACACTGTGTTTATATATATATATTGTATCATGTAGGGGAGAACCCCTGATCTTGTCGGGAAGAAGATATATAATTCCACTATCTTTATTATATTGCAGCACCGCGAGTCCGCCTCATTAAAAACCTTTCCCGGCCCCACTCGGTGCCCCGAAAAAGGAAAAGAGTGCGTCTGAAAACTCGCGGGCGTTTCAGTACATTGTAGCTTTACAAAGGAGGACTATATTTTCGACATCTAGGCGTAGAAACGCCTGAGCTGTGCCACGTTCCAGGGATTTGGCTCGTCAATCCCTGTCTTCTTGTCTTTGATTCTGTATGCTCCTCCTTCTATTACTTCTGTGACGATGTATGGTCCTAGCCACGGTGACTCGAGTTTTTCATGGCTTTTTTGATTGAGTCGTAAAACCAGGTCACCCACTTGGAAAGATCTTGGCCGCAATCGTCGACTGTGATAGTTTTTCAGGTCCTGTTGATATTTTGAGACTCGTGACAGAACTTCGTCTCGAGCTTCGTCAAGTGCATCAACGTCGTCCTCCAGGGCTTCCCTCGAGGTTTCTTCATTATATTCTGTGACTCTTGGAGAATCATGCTCTATTTCTATCGGCAGGACTGCTTCAGCTCCATGGACCAGAAAAAACGGCGTTTCCTGCGTCGCTGTATTTGGTGTTGTTCGGATACTCCACAAAACACTTGGTAGCTCCTCTGGCCAAGTATGCCTAGCTTTTTCCAAAGGTCCTAGCAGGCGCTTCTTGATGCCATTGCAGATGATGCCATTGGCCTTTTCGACTTGACCATTGGTCTGTGGATGTGCGACAGACGCAAAACTTAGTTTTATGCCCACTTCTGCACAATATGCTTTGAACTCCTTGGAAGTAAAGTTACTGCCGTTATCTGTGACGATGCTGTGAGGTACTCCAAAGCGAAAGACAATGCTCTTCACAAACTTTATTGCGGATGCTGCATCTGGTGAATTTATTGGCTTCGCCTCTATCCACTTGGTAAATTTGTCGACAGCCACCAGCAAGTACTCATATCCTCCTGGCGAAGCTTTGTGCAATTTACCCACCATGTCGAGACCCCATTGAGCAAAGGGCCAAGACAGTGGGATTGGCATAAGTTCCGCTGCTGGTGAGTGAGGTCTTGCCGCAAATCTTTGACACGCGTCGCAAGTGCGCACTATTTCCTTTGCATCCTCGATTGCTGTGAGCCAATAAAATCCTGCTCTGAAGACTTTGGCCGCAATGGCTCGGCTACTTGCGTGATGCCCGCATATTCCTTCATGCACGTCCTTTAGGATGATCCTTCCTTCTTCGGGTGTAACACACCGTTGTAGCACACCCGAAATACTGCGTTTGTACAGCTCCCCTTTTACCACAGTAAAAGCTTTTGATCGCCTAATTATTCGCCTTGCTTCGACTGGATCGTCGGGTATGGTTTTCCTTAGGATATATGATATGTAAGCCTGCATCCATGGAATTTGCACCATCATGACTAGCTCTTGCTCTTCTTCTTCTTCTGCTGTCTTTGGCGATACTCGAGGGTTTCTCTTTTTTCTCCTTCTTTGTTTTTGCTGGCTTTGTTGATCTCTCGCTAATCTCTTCCCAGAACACACCTGGAGGAATCGCGAGGCATTGTGACCCGATGTTTGCGAGAACGTCGGCTTCATCGTTGCTCATCCTGCTGATGTGGTTTACCTCACAACCATCGAATAACTTCTCCAGCTCATTGTACACCTCTTTATATGCTATCATACTTTCGTTGACTGCATCGCATTGGTTCATGACTTGCTGTGCTACCAACTGTGAGTCGCCGAAAATTTTCAGTCGGGTTGCACCGCAAGCTTTCGCCATCTTCATCCCGTGTATGAGAGCTTCATATTCTGCTTCATTGTTAGATGCGTTTGGGAACGTCATCCGCAGAACATACTTCAACTTGTCGCCTTCAGGTGATACTAATATCACGCCTGCTCCAGCACCTTCCAATCTTTTGGACCCGTCGAAGTTCATGGTCCAAGTTCTCGATAAATCTGGGGGTCCCGTGTTTTGTAGCTCCATCCACTCTGCAATGAAATCTGGTAAGACCTGCGATTTTATTGCTTTTCTTTTTTCATACGTGATGTCCCGAGGGGAAAGTTCTATTCCCCAAAGGGAGACACGACCCGTAGCTTCTGGGTTGTTTAGTATATTTGATAAGGGAGCCTCGTTGACCACTATTATCGGGTGCGCCGAAAAATAGTGTCGCAATTTTCTTGCTGTCGTGAATACTCCATATGCTAGCTTTTGATATTGCGGGTACCGCTGTTTTGACGGCGACAGTACTTCGCTGATGAAATATACTGGCCTTTGAACTCCATGAAGCTTGCCTTCTTCTTCCCTTTCGACTACTAGGGCCGTGCTGACCACCTGAGGTGTAGCTGCAATATACAAGAGGAGAGGTTCTTTCTCTTTTGGCGCCACCAATATCGGTGGTGTCGAAATTGCTCGCTTGAGATTCTCGAAAGCTCTGTCTGCTTCCTCGTTCCATTGAAATTTTTCCCCTTGCTTGATCAATGCATAGAACGGCAGCGCCTTTTCTCCTAGCCTGGCGACGAATCTGCTTAAAGCTGCGACTCGCCCCGTTAGCTGTTGTATTTCTTTCAACTTTGTTGGCTTTCTCATAGTAACGATGGCCTGTATTTTTTCGGGATTAGCTTCAATCCCCCTTGCTGATACTAAGAACCCGAGAAGTTCTCCAGCGGGAACTCCAAAAGAGCACTTTGTCGGGTTCAGCTTGAGGCAGAACTTGTCGAGGTTGTCGAAGGTTTCCTTCAAATCTTCGATCAAAGTCGACCCTTTCTTGGATGTTATTACGACATCATCGATGTAAACTTGTACATTTTTTCCGATCTGTGTTGCTAGGCACTTCTGCATCATCCGCTGATATGTTGCTCCCGCGTTTTTCAGACCAAAGGGCATTGTTTTGTAGCAAAACACGCCATAAGGTGTGATGAACGCTGTCTTGGCTTCATCTTCTTCTTTTAGTCTGATCTGGTTATAACCAGAATATGCGTCCAAGAAGGAAAGACGTTCGCATCCTGCCGTGGAGTCGATGATTTGATCGATCCTTGGGAGGGGAAAGTGATCCTTGGGACAATGTTTGTTGAGACACGTGAAGTCGACGCACATGCGAAGGACTATTGTGTGTTTTTTCGGCACCATCACTGGGTTAGCTACCCATGTGGCTTCTGTAGATATTTCTCTGATGAAACCAGCATCTTTGAGTCGATCTATTTCTGATAACATGGCTTTGCGGCTAGGTTCCGAAAAACGCCGCAAAGGCTGCTTGACTGGTCGTGCGAGAGGATCCAAATTGAGGTGGTGCTCGGCAAGTTCCCTGGGTACTCCTGGCATGTCAGCTGGACACCATGCGAAGATTTTCCAGTGCTCACGGAGGAACTCGACGAGCGCGCTTTCCTATGCGACATCCATGTTTGCGGCAATGGACGTCGTTTTCTTTGGATCTGTCGGGTGGATCTGTACCTCTTTTGAATCCTTGGTTGTGTTGAAAGTTGGCTCCTTAGAAGATCTTCCTACCTCTGGCAGCACATCATAATCAGTGAACCGTGGCGCCGCATATTCTGCTTGCATCCCGAAAGTTTCTGACAGTCGATGAAAGTCCTTGTCGCATTTATCAGATAACGCGAAACTTCCTTTGATTGTGATAGGTCCCTTAGGCCCAGGCAACCTCCACAACAGATATGTATAATGCGGCACTGCCATGAACCTGGCATACGCTGGTCGTCCCAACAAGGCGTGATATTGCGACGGGAAATCCACCACTTCAAACTCCAGATTCTCTATCCTGTAGTTTTCTCGGGTTCCAAACTGAACGTCGAGGTTGATCTTGCCCAATGGGTAACTTGGCTTCTCTGGTGTAATCCCGTGGAAACGTGTGTCAGTTGGTTTCAGATTTGCTAGGGATATGTTCATCTTCCTCAATGTATCTGCATACATGAGGTTTAAGCTGCTGCCGCCATCTATGAAAACTCTCGACACGTCAAAACCAGCGATTACTGCGGGTAAGATGAGTGCCGATTGTCCTGGTCGAGGGACTTGCTGCGGATGGTCTGCGATTGTGAAGCCGATATCTTGCCCCGACCAATTTAAGTACTCGACTGTTGGTGGAGGCATCTTCTCTGCCATGAACACTTGTCGAGATATTACCTTCTGCGCCCTGTTGGACGGCCTAGCTTTCTGAATCATCGAGACCACACCGTTAGAGTTGGGGTCAACATATGGAGGTGGATGTGGTGCTGCCGCAATTCTAAGCTGGTGTCGATTTTCGTCGGTAATTGCGGGAGGAGGTGGAAGGTGAATCTCGCTCCTTGGCTCCCGAGGATTTCTGTTATTTGCTTGGGCATTTGCGATTCCTGCGGCTCGCAACATTGCCTGAAAATTGCGGCAGTCTTTCTGGAGATGTCCTGACTGCCTCTTTCCATTGTTGTCGAGGTAAAAGTGCATTTGACACGGACCGTTCATCATCTCCTCGGGAGACACATAAGGTCTTTGAATCCTTGGTCCACTATTTTGCCTGTTGCCGCGAAAATCACCTCTATTGTCGCCTTGTTGCTCATTACTCCTTTGATAGTCATCTCGACTATTTCCTCCAGGATTTCCTCGGAAACCAGCCGATATATGGCCGGGAGCATCGTTGTTGTAGAACTGGCGAGAAAATCGCCTTCTATTTTGATAATTTCGACCACGATCCTCTTCTGGCGACCTGTGTCGCTTGTTGTATATTGCGTCTTCTCCATCTGCCCATTTATTGGCTATCTCCATGAGTGCTGATATGGTCTTAGGGTTAGTTCTCCCTAAGTCCTCGATGAAATCTGCTCGGCGGACTCCTGCCACGAACGCATCTATTGCCCTCTCGTCAGATATATCCTCTGCCGAGTTCTTTATGATGTTCCATCGCTGTATATACTTCCTCATCGACTCGTCGTGTTTTTGTCGGCATGCCCTCAGCTCTTCCAACGATGCAGGTTTCTTGCACGTGGATCGGAAGTTTTTCACGAAGATGTCCTCAAAGGTCTCCCAGCTGTCGATGGAATTTAAGGGGAGTTTCTTTATCCAAGATCTTGCGGCACCACTCAGGTGAACTTGGATACTTTGCATAGCTGTTGCTCTGGTTCCTCCTACCAGTTTTACCATCTCGAGATAATCCACGAGCCAATCCTCGGGATCTTGCAGGCCGTCGAACTTCTTGAAATTTTCGGGTAACTTGAACCCTTTTGGGACTCGAGTTTTTCGAACTCTTCTCGTAAAGCACGGGAGCCCACACATATCTTCGTCGGCAAGCTCTGGCGAGTGCTGACGCTCCCTTCTTTCTTGTCGCGCTCTGTCCACCCTTACTTGGACTGCTGTGTCTCTTGCTCCACTTGCTCTTGGTGGGTCTTGAACTGCTGCAGTGGGTCGTGGACTATTTTGCCTAGGATTTTCTTCGGGAGGCGTTGTTGCAAACGCTGTTCCCATAACTCCTACTCCAGCCATTGCCATATTGAACAATGGTTCTCTCGGGTCCCCAGGAGGTGGTCTGGATGCCAAGATATAAGCTTGTGTTGCCATGTAACCTGCCTCTGGCGTTTTTGGGATGATATTTCCTCTTTCATCGATCGACATAAAGGACATGTCGAGATTTTGGATTATGTTTCCTCTCTCTGCTTCGGGTATGTTTTGCAGCCGAGACATTGCTCTCCTCCGAGCTTCTCTGTGACTATCTCCCGAAGTTCCTGATTGTCGACTTAAATCTCTGCGTCTGCGGAAGCTGCCTCTTTTCTTCTATTTAGTGATGCTGTCTGTTTTTCCAACTCTCTGCTTACTCGAGCAAGTCTATATTGATATGCTTGAAGTTCTTGTACAGTAGCAGTGGTGGTCATAGGTTCTGAACCATCCATGGCTTTCGCGGCCCTATCCCACGCTTCTTGCGGGAGCTGTACTCTTGCGCGAGTTGAGGATCCAGGATATTTAGTGCCTAAGCCATGTCTGAGATCAGCGGGATCGACGTATGGATTTCCCAACTCGTCGAAAGCCTCTGATGTTTGCGGGTCTGATGTGCCTGCCCCTTCTACCACATAGATCTGATGATATTTTGTGCATTGATTTTTATCAGGATTGGTGACACCATCATATAGAGTGGTGAAGACCTTTCCGATGGCAGCAGACTTGTCGATGAAGTTGAAGCTGTCGACGCTGTCGGAGTCGCTGCTTATAAAGGAGTCCGCAGACGACTCGAAGGATGTGTTGCTGAAGATCTTGGCGAGCTTTCCGCTTGCCTTGTTGTCGACGAAGTATGGCGACGAAAACTCCTCGTCACTCGACGAAAAGTTAGAATCGACCGCTGAAAATTCCGACGAGATCGGAACTTCGAGACGGTAGGATCCTTCCTTGTTGACGCCAAATCGGAATTCTCCGAACGTCATGATGATGGGCTCCTCCAGATAGGCACATGCATCCATACGGGAGGGCGGGTGAGGAATAAAATTGAATAGATCAGTTTTTCCCTTGTTACCTCGATCCATCGCGTTGCTTGCTGTTGACGATGTCGAAGATCTTGAACGTGCCATCGAGATCAGCTCCTTGCAACCTCTAATTCCCACAGACGGCGCCAATTGACAAAGGATTAACTTGTCAATGCCTACAGATTGTAGACTAGGGTTTTGCTAGAAGTAGAGGGCAAGTAGATCTCGAAGGTTTAGGCGAAAAGTACTCGACGATTATGAAAACTAGGGTTATGTTGACAGTAGATTCGATCCTTTCTTTGTCCCTCGACTCCCCCTTATATAGGAGGTGGAGCCGAGGGTTTCGTTTTGTACAAGTTACAGAGTCCGGGACGGTTTCTAACTCATCCCGCCAGATTACAAATAACTCTTCCTATTACAACTCTAGCTTTCCTTAATATATCTTGGACTCTCGAATCTTCTTATTCTTCGGGTAGTGGGCCTTCAGTAAACTCCGGGTACTATCTTCGGCAGGCCCATTTGGGATGCCTATGTCCGCCCCGAATCCCATCTCGGGGATTCAGGAGATCGCCTCCGGCACCCTGCCGGAGAGGGGAATCATCACCGGAGGGGCTCTACATCATCATGCCCGCCTCCGGATTGATGCGTGAGTAGTTCATCCTTGGACTATGGGTCCATAGCAGTAGCTAGATGGTTGTCTTCTCCGCTTGTGCTTTCATTGTATTAGATCTTGTGAGCTGCCTAACATGATCAAGATCATCTATTTGTAATGCTACATGTTGTGTTTGGCGAGATCCGATGAATATAGAATATTATGTTAAGTTGATTATCAATCTATCATATATGTGTTGTTTATGTTCTTGCATGCTCTCCGTTGCTAGTAGAGGCTCTGGCCAAGTTGATACTTGTAACTCCAAGAGGGAGTAATTATGCTCGATAGTGGGTTCATGCCTCCATTAAATCTGGGACAGTGACAGAAAGTTCTAAGGTTGTGGATGTGCTGTTGCTACTAGGGATAAAACATTGATGCTTTGTCTAAGGATATTTGTGTTGATTACATTACGCACCATACTTAATGCAATTATCTGTTGTTCGCAACTTAATACCGGAAGGGGTTCGGATGATAACCTGAAGGTGGATTATTTAGGCATAGATGCATGCTGGATAGCGGTCTATGTACTTTGTCGTAATGCCCTGATTAAATCACATAGTAATCATCGTTGATATGTATTGAATCTTTATTTGTCAATTGCCGCCTGTAATTTGTTCACCCAGCATGTTAGTTATCTTATTGGAGAGACACCACTAGTGAACTGTGGACCCCGGTCCATTCTTTACATCTGAATACATTCTACTTTTACTGTTCTTTGCAAACAAACACCATCTTCCACTCGATACGCTTAATCCTTTGTTTTCAGCAAGCCGGTGAGATTGACAACCTCACTGTTACGTTGGGGCAAAGTACTTTGATTGTGTTGTGCAGGTTCCACGTTGGCGCCGGTTTCACTGGTGTTGCGCCGCACTACATTCCTCCACCAACAACCTTCACGTGCTTCTTGGCTCCTACTGGTTCGATAACCTTGGTTTTTACTGAGGAAAACTTGCTGTGCGCATCATACCTTCCTCTTGGGGTTCCCAACGGACGTGTACATCTACGCGCATCAAGACTTTTTCTGCGCCGTTGGGGAGATCAAGACACGCTGCAAGGGGAGTCTCCACTTCCAATCTCTTTACTTTGTTTTTGTCTTGCTTTATTTTATTTACTACTTTGTTTGCTGCACTTAAACAAAACACACAAAAAAATTAGTTGCTAGCTTTACTTTATTTACTGTCTTGTTCTCTATATCAAAAACACACAAAAAATTAGTTACTTGTCTTTACTTTATTTGCCTAGTTTACTTTTTGCTTATTTCATCATGTTTCCTCCTAAGTACACTCTAAAAGACATACCGGTAGGCCGAGGGTCTATAATTGGAAGAGATAATATAGAAGAATTTTTCACTCATGTTAGTATAGCTGAAGATTTTGAAGATAGACACTTGGTAGAACTTGCTCCTACTTATGAAATTGCTGTTGCTTCTCTAGTACACATGTTGGAAATTAAATTTGTTAATCTCAATCCTATAATTCAGCATATGTTTCTTACACTCTCTGATATGGAGGAAGGAGAAAAGAAAGATTTTGTCTTAGAAACTCTTCTAAAAGAATTTGGTGGTGTAGCAAGAGAGGCTAGAAAAGTCTTTACTAAATATAAAATGCTTGGTTCTTACACCAACTTTGTTAGTACCCTTGAGAAGATGGATATTGATAGGATGAAGTACACTAATAATGTTAATGATGGAGGGGACATTAAGACATCAATACCTTGCAAGCTTGTAGGAATGTTCGAGGCACTAGAAAAGAATTATGATTGGATTGTTCCCGAAAATTTATTTGATGAGAATAGCAAGCCTAAGAGTAATGAAAAGGGAGCCTCTGAAACTTACATAGATAAGATAACATGCATTGTAGAGGAAACTCCCAACTCCCAAGGTAATAATGTTGATGCTTCTTCTCTTGATGTTACTTGATTTGCACTTTCTGCGCCTAGCTGAAAGGCGTTAAAGAAAAGCACTTCTTGGGAGATAACCCATGTGTTTATTTTACTACAGCAATTTTTGTTTTGTTGAGTCTTGGAAGTTTTTTACTACTGTAGCAACCTCTCCTTATCATGTTTTTGTGCCAAGTAAAGTTTCTATGCTAAAGTTGATGTTATATTTGGGATCGCTGCGCAGAAACAGCATTGCTGTCTGTCACGAATTCTGGCATAAGTCTCTGTAAAAAATTCGAAAAAATCTGCAAATTTACGAGCGTGATCCTCAGATATGTACGCAACTTTCATTAGTTTTGAGTTTTTCCATTTGAGCAAGTTAAGTGCCCAGTCCAGATGCATCTTTACGGACTGTTCTGTTTTGACAGATTCTGTCTTTTATTTCGCATTGCCGCTTTTGCTATGTTGAATGAGTTTCTTTGTTCCATTAACTTTCATAAGCTTTGTGCAATGTCCAGAAGTGTTAAGAATGATTGTGTCACCTCTGAATATATGAATTTGTGGTTATGCACTAACCCTCTAATGAGTTTGCTTGAAGTTTGTGTGAAGGAAGTTTTCAAGGGTCAAGAGAAGAGGATGATATACTATGATCAAGAAGAGTGAAAGGTCTAAGCTTGGGGATGCCCCGGTGGTTCATCCCTGCATATTTTAAGAAGACTCAAGCATCTAAGCTTGGGGATGCCCAAGGCATCCCCTTCTTCATCGACAACATTATCAGGTCACTTCTAGTGAAACTATATTTTTATTCCGTCACATCTTATGTTCTTTACTTGGAGCGTCGGTTTGTTTTTATTTTTGTTTTGTTTTGAATAAAGTTGGATCTCGCCATTCTTATATTGGAGATATTACGCTCCGCTTTTTCTTATGGAACACTTGTGTTCTTAATTGTGCTTTAATGTTCATGGCGAAAGCTTATTGCTTCGTTAAATTGCTATTTGGTTGGAATTGGAAAATGCTGCATATGGTTTGGTAAATTTGGCAATTGTTTGAGCTCTCATAGATCATGTTTAAGCTCTTGCATCATGTAGTTTAATCTATTAATGAAGAACTACTGTAGAGCTTGTTTAATTTGGTTTGCATGATTGATCTCTCTAAGTCTAGATATTTTCGGGTAAAGTGTTTGAACAACAAGGAAGACAGTGTAGAGCCTTATAATACTTGCAATATGTTCTTGTGTGAGTTTTGCTGTACCTGTTCATACTTGTGTTTGCTTCAAACAACCTTGCTAGCCCAAACCTTGTACTGAGAGGAAATGCTTCTCGTGCATCCAAACACCTTGAGCCAAAAACCATGCCATTTGTGTCCACCATATCTACCTACTATGTGGTATTTTTCTGCCATTCCAAAGTAAATTACTTGAGTGCTACCTTTAAATTTCATTCCTCTACCTTTACAATATATAGCTCATGGGACAAATAGCTTAAAAACTATTGTGGTGATGAATATGTAGTTATGTGTCTTAATTCTTATAAGTTGCTTGTTGAGCGGTAACCATGTTTTCTGGGGACGCCATCAACTTTATCTTTGTTGGATATCATGTGAGATGCTATGCATGTTCGTCTTGTCTGAAGTAGTGGATTTCATGATCAAATGGTTTGAGTATGCATATGTTAGAGAAGAACATTGGGCCGCTAACTAAAGCCATGTATCATGGTGGAAGTTTCAGTTTGGACATACAACCTCAATCTCTTATGAGAATATTAACTGTTGTTGAATGCTTAAGCATTAAAAGAGGAGTCCATTATCTGTTGTCTATGTTGTCCCGGTATGGATGTCTAAGTTGAGAATAATCAAAAGCGAGAAATCCAATGCGTGCTTTCTCCTTAGACATTTGTACAGGCGGCATAGAGGTACCCCTTTGTGACACTTGGTTGAAGCATATGTTATGCGATGAGAATCCGTGTTTTCCGAGATAGTAGGACAAGGTGCGAGCACTATTAGTACTCTATGCATGAGACATGCAACTTGTAGGAAGTATTATGCATAGCACATATGAATTATTACTACCGTTGACAAAATTGTTTCTATGTTTTCAAAACAAAAGCTCTAGCACAAAAATAGTAATCAATGCTTCCCTCTGCGAAGGGCCAATCTTTTACTTTATGTTGAGTCAGTTTACCCACTTCCTTCTATCTTAGAAGCAAACACTTGTGTTAACTGTGTGCATTGATTCTTACATGTTTACTTATTGCACCTGTTATATTACTCTATGTTGACAAATATCCATGAGATATACATGTTACAAGTTGAAAGCAATTGCTGAAACTTAATCATCCTTTGTGTTGCTTCAATGCATTCTACTTAGAATTTATTGCTTATGAGTTAGCTCTTATGCAAGTCTTATTGATACTTGTCTTGAAAGTATTATTCATGAAAAGTTTTGCTATATGATTCATTTGCTTAGTCATTATCTTTGTTAGCAATCTTTTGTTCAGATCACTCCATTCATCTCATATGCTTTACAATAATGTTGATCAAGACTATGTTGGTAGCATGTCACTTCAGAAATTATTTGTGTTATCGTTTACCTACTCGAGGACGAGTAGGAACTAAGCTTGGGGATGCTTGATACGTCTCAAACGTATCTATAATTTCTTATGGTCCATGCTACTTTTATTACAATACTTGAGTGTTTTACACATACTTTACAGCATTATTATACATTTTCCACTAACCTATTAACAAGATGCCGAAGTGCCGCTTGTTTTTCTGCTGTTTTTGGTTTCAGAAATCCTAGTAAGGAAGTATTCTCGGAATTGGACGAAATCAACGCCCAGGGTCCTATTTTTGCACGAAGCTTCCAGAAGACCGAAGAGGAAACGAAGTGGGGCCACGAGGCGGCCAGACACCAGGGCGGCGCGGCCTGGGCCTGGGCCGCGCCCTCATTGTGTCGGCGCCGCGTCGCCCCTTGACCTACCCTTCCGCCTACTTAAAGCCTCCGTCGCGAAACCCCCCGTACCGAGAGCCACACGGAAAACATTACCGAGAGGCCGCCGCCGCGAATCCCATCTCGGGGGATTCAGGAGATCGCTCCGGCACCCCGCCGGAGAGGGGAATCATCACCGGAGGGGCTCTACATCATCATGCCCGCCTCCGGATTGATGCGTGAGTAGTTCATCCTTGGACTATGGGTCCATAGCAGTAGCTAGATGGTTGTCTTCTCCGCTTGTGCTTTCATTGTATTAGATCTTGTGAGCTGCCTAACATGATCAAGATCATCTATTTGTAATGCTACATGTTGTGTTTGGCGAGATCCGATGAATATAGAATATTATGTTAAGTTGATTATCAATCTATCATATATGTGTTGTTTATGTTCTTGCATGCTCTCCGTTGCTAGTAGAGGCTCTGGCCAAGTTGATACTTGTAACTCCAAGAGGGAGTAATTATGCTCGATAGTGGGTTCATGCCTCCATTAAATCTGGGACAGTGACAGAAAGTTCTAAGGTTGTGGATGTGCTGTTGCTACTAGGGATAAAACATTGATGCTTTGTCTAAGGATATTTGTGTTGATTACATTACGCACCATACTTAATGCAATTATCTGTTGTTTGCAACTTAATACTGGAAGGGGTTCGGATGATAACCTGAAGGTGGATTATTTAGGCATAGATGCATGCTGGATAGCGGTCTATGTACTTTGTCGTAATGCCCTGATTAAATCACATAGTAATCATCGTTGATATGTATTGAATCTTTATTTGTCAATTGCTCGCCTGTAATTTGTTCACCCAGCATGTTAGTTATCTTATTGGAGAGACACCACTAGTGAACTGTGGACCCCGGTCCATTCTTTACATCTGAATACATTCTACTGCTTTTACTGTTCTTTGCAAACAAACACCATCTTCCACTCGATACGCTTAATCCTTTGTTTTCAGCAAGCCGGTGAGATTGACAACCTCACTGTTACGTTGGGGCAAAGTACTTTGATTGTGTTGTGCATGTTCCACGTTGGCGCCGGTTTCACTGGTGTTGCGCCGCACTACATTCCTCCACCAACAACCTTCACGTGCTTCTTGGCTCCTACTGGTTCGATAACCTTGGTTTCTTACTGAGGAAAACTTGCCGCTGTGCGCATCATACCTTCCTCTTGGGGTTCCCAACGGACGTGTACATCTACACGCATCACACTGCGCTGCTTGCTGCTTCTCTGGTAGTCCTCCCGATGATTTCCTCCATTGTTTCCTCGGAAGCCAACCGCCACTTGGCTGGGACCGTCGTAATCTGAGTATTGGCGAGAATATCGTCGCCTATTTTGATTATTGTTTCTATTGCAATCCTCTTCGGGTGATCTATGCCGCTTATTTTGCACGGCATCTTCGCCATCCGCCCAGCGGTTCACTATGTCCATAAGATCTCGCTATTGTTCTCGGGTTGGATCTGCCCAAATCCTCGATTAATTAAGTCTTTCCTTTGGATTCCCGCAACAAATGCATCAATTGCATCGGCTATGTTTTCTGCCGAGTTTTTTATGATGTTCCATCGCTGGATGTACATCCTCATTGGCTCGCCATACTTTTGTTTGCAAGCCCTTAACTGCTCTATGGATGCAGGTTTCTTGCATGTGGACCGGAAATTTTTCACGAACAAGTCTTCAAAAGTTTCCTAGTTGTCGATGGACCCTACCGGTAACTTCTTTATCCATGATCTTGCGGCTCCACCGAGATGAACCTGGATGCTCTGCATAGCCGTTGCTCTTGTTCCACCCAACAGCTTTATTGTTTCCGTGTAGTCGATTAACCTCCTCTCGGGTTCTTGCAAACCGTCAAACTTTTTGTAACTATCGGGTAACTTGAAGCTGTAAGGAACCCGTTCGCGAACCCGTTGGTAAAGCAGGGAAGTCCACACATATCTTCTTCATCGACTTCCGCGAGTGTCGCGTGGATCTATTTTCGCGTGCTCTATCGACTAGAGCTTGTGCCTCTATGTTTCTTGCGTCACCTTCTCATGGAGGGTCTCGCCACCGTAGTGGGTCGAGGACTGCCTGTCTCGGAGCACTTTCGTTTGTGGTGTACTTGAGCTTGCAAACGCTGTTCCCATGGCTCCAACTCCTGCCATAGCCATGTCGATACAATGCTTCTCTGGGATCTCCGGGAGGTGGCCTGGATGCCAATATAAAGGCTTGTGTCGCCATATATCCCAGCTTCCGGTGTTTGGGGATGATGTCCTCTTGTATCTATCGACATAAAAGACATGTCGAGGTTCTGGATCAGATGCTCCCGCTCATTCTCGGTATGTGCGCCACCGAGATCTCCCTCTTGCACGCGCTGCTATGTGGTTATCTCCCGACGAACCGAGTGTTGGCTCGGAGCGGCCCCCACACTCGACGCGGGAGGCAACTTTTCTTTGTTCAAGTATAATTTTTTTCTTTTCTATCTCCCGTCGGCACGAGCGAGTCTATATTGATATGCTTGAAGCTCTTCCAATGTAGCTGTAGTGGTCATCGGCTCCGTGCCATTCATGGCTCTTGATGCTCTGTCCGAGGCTGCCCTGGAAGTTGTAGTTTCTCCCGAGGTGTGGACCCGACATATTTATTTCCTAATCCTCGCATGAGATCAGCGAGATCGATGTAGGGATTTCCCAAATCATCGAAAGCCTCGATGTTTCATCCTCTTGGCGACTTGATTCGCCAATTGCATAGACCTGATGATTATAGCTTTGTTTTCCTCTTCGGGTCACGACATCATATAGATCGGCGAAGACCTCCCAAATAGAAGTAAATCTGTCGATGAAGTCTATCGACACTTTCCGAGTCGCGCTCAGATCTGAGTCTCGTATACGACCCGAAGGACATGCCGCGAACATATCAGCGAGTTTTCGCTTGTAGCGGGCTTGATGAAGCTTGACGGCAAGATCTCTTTGTTGCTGAGTCGAACGATGATGATGATCCCGAGAATCGAATCGGCCGCTAACGGTTCCGAAGAAATCGGCACGCGAGACGATGCGATCCTTCTATCCCGACGCGGAAGTGGAAGATCCCGAACATCATCTCCATGGCTCCTCCAGATAGGCATATGCATCCACAGGGAGGGTGAGGAACAAAATCAACGAGGCCAGTTTGATTTGTTTAACTCGGTCCATCATGTTGCTTGCTACCGATGATGTTGAAGATGTTGTCGATGCCATCGAGATCAGCTCCTTGTCACCTCCAGTTCCCACAGACGGCGCCAATTGACAAGGTTCTAACTTGTCAATGCCTACAGATTGTAGACTAGGGTTTCGTGGAAAGTAGAGGGCAAGTAGATCTCGAAGGTTTCAGCCGAAAAGTGCTCGACTAAAAACTAGGGTTTGTGTTGACAATGATTTGATCCTTTCTTTTCCCTCGGCCCCCTTATATAGGAGGTGGAGCCGAGGCTTTCGTATCGTACAAGTTACAAATATTGAGAGACTCTTTGAGTCCGTCCGTACAATTACAAATCTCTTTATTCCTAATCTATCTCTATCTTCCATACCAACGCTTTATTGCGTCCGATTTTGTTCGGGTCATGGGCCTTCAATTATCCCCGGGTACTTTATTCGGCAAGCCCATTCGGGATGCCTATGTCACCTATAATCTTAGGAAGGCCATTTCTTAGAACTAAAGCTCGAATTTGCATGAAGGGGATGAGACTTGGACTACCATCCAAAGAACCATTTGTAGTACACTTCCCTAGAAAGAAGAAGGCCAAGCATGATGACAATGGGATCATTAATTTATAAGCTAATTACTTTGGAGTGGGTCTTCCTCTTCAAAATCTAAATGATCACCATTGGGGTCAAGCTAATTGACCTTAACTAGAAGCGCATGGCTAGTGCAATATACTCAGTTTTACCCTCAAGTGGCTGGTCAACAGAGAGTCAACAAATGGGATTAACTAGTTAAATGAGTCATTTAATGTGCAAAAAATTCCGAAAAAGAGTGGCACTTACTCATGGAGTCTTTACCACAAATTGCCACTTCTCAAATCATAGATAAATCATAGATAAATCAAGTTTTACCACAAATTGCCACTTCTCAAATCACCTAGTAGCTATGAAGGTGCATGGTTTTCCACAATAAGCCCTTCCCAAAACAGCTTTCCCCAAAACATACTTTGTCTAAATGAGGCCACAATTCTCACACTCATGTATATTTGTATTGCAAATAGTTTGAGGTAGGCCAAGATGGGTTTCATTGTACAAAACACACATTTTCCATTTTTTAAATCTCAAATTTGAATCCCTTAGTCTGTTTACTACTCAGGTGCCCTTGGTTTCTTGATACTACTCAGTTTTGCCCTCTCCCTTCACAAATTCTCGCAGACGTGCAACATTGCCCTGATTGGTCTAGCCCATGTCACGCGGATCGTGCCCGCCGACCGTTGATCGTATGATCTAACGGGCAGGATAACCCCTATCTCTCTCTATAATTTCTTATGTTCCATGCTACTTTATTACAATACTTGAATGTTTTATACATACTTTACAACATTATTATACATTTTCCGGCACTAACCTATTAACAAGATGCCGAAGTGCCAGTTCCTGTTTTCTGCTGTTTTTTAAATCCTAGTAAGGAAATATTCTCGGAATTGGACGAAATCAACGCCCAGGGCCTATTTTTGCACGAAGCTTCCAGAAGACCGAAAGGATTACGAAGTGGGGCGACGAGGCGCCGCCACACCAGGGCCGCGCGGCCAGGCTAGGGCCCGCGCCGCCCTGTTGTGTGGGGCCCTCGCGTCGCCCCCTGACCTACCTTCCGCCTACTTAAAGCCTCCGTCGCGAAACCCCCTGTACCGAGAGCCACGATACGGAAAACCTTCCAGAGACGCCGCCGTCGCTAATCCCATCTCGGGGATTCAGGAGATCGCCTCCGGCACCCTGCCGGAGAGGGGAATCATCACCGGAGGGCTCTACATCATCATGCCCGCCTCCGGATTGATGCGTGAGTAGTTCATCCTTGGACTATGGGTCCATAGCAGTAGCTAGATGGTTGTCTTCTCCGCTTGTGCTTTCATTGTTATAGATCTTGTGAGCTGCCTAACATGATCAAGATCATCTATTTGTAATGCTACATGTTGTGTTTGGCGAGATCCGATGAATATAGAATATTATGTTAAGTTGATTATCAATCTATCATATATGTGTTGTTTATGTTCTTGCATGCTCTCCGTTGCTAGTAGAGGCTCTGGCCAAGTTGATACTTGTAACTCCAAGAGGGAGTAATTATGCTCGATAGTGGGTTCATGCCTCCATTGAATCTGGGACAGTGACAGAAAGTTCTAAGGTTGTGGATGTGCTGTTGCTACTAGGGATAAAACATTGATGCTTTGTCTAAGGATATTTGTGTTGATTACATTATGCACCATACTTAATGCAATTATCTGTTGTTTACAACTTAATACTGGAAGGGGTTCGGATGATAACCTGAAGGTGGATTATTTAGGCATAGATGCATGCTGGATAGCGGTCTATGTACTTTGTCGTAATGCCCTGATTAAATCACATAGTAATCATCGTTGATATGTATTGAATCTTTATTTGTCAATTGCTCGCCTGTAATTTGTTCACCCAGCATGTTAGTTATCTTATTGGAGAGACACCTCTAGTGAACTGTGGACCCCGGTCCATTCTTTTACATCTGAATACATTCTACTGCTTTTACTGTTCTTTGCAAACAAACACCATCTTCCACTCGATACGCTTAATCCTTTGTTTTCAGCAAGCCGGTGAGATTGACAACCTCACTGTTACGTTGGGACAAAGTACTTTGATTGTGTTGTGCAGGTTCCACGTTGGCGCCGGTTTCACTGGTGTTGCGCCGCACTACATTCCTCCACCAACAACCTTCACGTGCTTCTTGGCTCCTACTGGTTCGATAACCTTGGTTTCTTTCTGAGGGAAAACTTGTCACTGTGCGCATCATACCTTCCTCTTGGGGTTCCCAACGGACGTGTACATCTACGCGCATCACCCCTATCTCTCTCTCTGGTCGGGGCCACCACCCTCTCTCTCTCTGTCGGCGGTTAGCTTCCACCCTCTAAGTATGCTAAAGGGCGGTTTTCTGTATTATTTTTCACGCGCTAAAAATTATAAACTCTTTTAGGCATTACTTTTCACGCAAAAAATGATAAACCATCACCGATTTGTTGTAGCCATTACTTTTCACGCAAAAAATGATAAACCATCACCGATTTGTTGTAGCCATTACTTTTCACGCAAAAAATGATAAACCATCACCGATTTGTTGTAGCCATTAATTTTCACGCAAAAAATGATAAACCATCACCGATTTGTTGTAGCCATTACTTTTCACGCAAAAAATGATAAACCATCACCGATTTGTTGTAGCCATTAATTTTCACGCAAAAAATGATAAACCATCACCGATTTGTTGTAGCCATTACTTTTCACGCAAAAAATGATAAACCATCACCGATTTCTTGTAGCCATTACTTTTCACGCAAAAAATGATAAACCATCACCGATTTCTTGTAGCCATTACTTTTCACGCAAAAAATGATAAACCATCGATTTCTTTGTACCTATCTTTGTATAGAAGATCTGTATGATTTTTGAGGTCATTTAGAGAAGGTAGAAAAAACCTAATTTGTTACAAAAGCTGGTTTCAGTGAGACCTAACCAAGTTTGGCATACATGATGCCATACCTATAACAACAAGGAATATCTAAAAGGGAAAGTTTCACAAAATTTGAAATTTAGGGTGAAAATGATGCCATACATGATGCTGTTTTTCGAGGTTTTGACCTGAAAATCAATTGGGTATTATAAAGGGAAATAAAAAGTTCGAAAAATGTAAAAACGAAACAATCTATCTATCTATGTATAGAAGATCAGCTGTATGAAATTTGAGGTTATTTAGAGAAGGTAGAAAAAATCACCTTGTTAGAAAAGCTGGTTTCAGCGAGACGAAACGGCATGCGCTTAAGCAAAGTGATTTTTTCGAACATCTCCAAATGACCCCAAATTTTCCATACATGATGCCATACGTGTAACAACAAGGAACCCTATCTAAAAAGTGTCAAAAAAGTTTGCCCAACCGTATAGCTCTATCAAAAAGAACCTCACCATGGCGCTAGTATAATTTTGGGATAGTTACAAACTTTCGTTACCTAACCTTCAACATGAAACTTGTTTCAAATTCATTTTGGCCTACAAGAAACAAATCCCACCTTGATTCGAGCACCACAGCCTCCAAACGATGCCGATGCCGATATCGGCATGGTCAGAACGGCTATGCTCGCCGCCACTGCTAGGTCAACGTCGGGATGCACCCTCAATCCCGTCCCCTCATTCGATCACTGACACACCAGAGATACCGCCGAGGCCAATGCCGAACGTACATGCTGATGCCAATGCCGAACATGCATGCACGCCGCTGTGGGCACGGCCACGCCGCCCCGCTATGCTGGACGCCACAGACCACCGCGAGGTCTTTCCCTTCGCCACCACACTCTCCTAGCACCCACCTATACACGCCAGAAAGGAGAGACACTAGTTTTCTCTACATTGCTCGCGTTCGTGTCCGACACGGTCAGTCAAAGTTTTGAGGTAGTCGTCGATGTCGTCGACCATTTCTTCTCTTCTTTGCATGGTTAAACGCGTCTAGTTCATATCTATCTAATGCGTCTGGTCTCGCCTCATGCAGTTCTTTGTGGACGTCGATCTCATCTCGGCACCCCGCATGCCACCTCCTCCGTGCCATCGCTGTAGAGCTCCGTTTAAAAATCTAATCCTACCCGTGTATTGCCCCTTGTATCAGCGTCATGGCCCCACTTGTCATTCGATATACCGAAGCCCCACTCGTTCGCGTTTTGGTCAGGGATACAGCGATGCTTACGGTCAAACAAAGATGGATGGTCTGACGTGTCTTTGCGGGCTCTACGTGGCCCCACTAGTCAGAAGATAACGGTCAACCATCGGGCAACCGGCCGTTACATCACGTGTGATGGTTTCAGACAAAGGCTTGGGTAAAACTGAGGAAAAACTAAGGAGCTAGGGAAAACTGAGCACAACTAAGGACCCGAGGGCACGAAATAGAAATCCCAAAATTTTATATACTGCTATTTTTCCTTAGTCATTTTGAGGGAATGTTGATGTGCAAAGGCATGTGAAGGAATGCAGAGAAATTGAAAGTTTCGCACGAAGTTCTATGAAGGGAAAGTTGGAAGGTATATTGAAACCATCTGAAATTTTAGCGACCATCGGACGGGGTATCCGCCCGCACCGGCCGCCATACCATCACGACGAAGAAACTCCAAAATTTCATCAAGGAGTCGGTAAGTTTAGCGACCACCCTTACGGGGAGTACGACCATACCGACTGACCGTACCGAGTGTGCCGCCTTAACCTAAGGCGGCGGCACCTAGTACGGGGGGTTGTGCCCGTACCATCCCCCCGTACCAAGTGTCAAACGTGACTCAAAGGCTGGGAAGACGTAAACCTAAATCAGATTTTCATATTCTCTCTATCTCTCTCTTGCTCCTCCAAACTCCAAACCAACTCCATTGGATCTTCAAATTTGTTCATTTTTTATTCGATTCCCCGCACTCCATCGAACCATGGTACGTTTCTCATCCGATCCCCAACTTATTTTCAGCGAGTCTATGCTCTAGCTTTTGCCATTACAAATCTACACTTAGGTCTTATTATGAACTTCATTACCCTAATGAGCATGTTAGATTTCGAAATTAGAGGAGATTCTTTTGTAAGATGTGTAGAGGATGATCATCTGCTATTTCTATCAGATCGGATTTTTATTTTTTGAAGTTTTTATTTGTGTTTAAGATACTTACTTGCTAACTATTTTGTAAATGAACACGAGTAGCCGCACATGCACCGTGGCTGCAGAGGACGCACCATCGGTTGAGAACACCGTTGTTGCGCTTGGCATCGAGTTCGATGACCAACGCCAACTCAATCGTTTCAACCGCCTCAAGAACTCCGAGATCAAGTCGACAAAATGGTCATGCCCCCATATTTTTAACCAACTAGGCTTACGTCATGATTTCAATACTCTTTGCACAATGTTGGTTTGCTTCACTTTATTTTTCAGAGGCTGCCACATATCATCGCTTGACACTCGAGTTCCTTAGCACCTTGAAGCACACGTGGGAAAGTACCACAACTCGAGGAAACTCAAACCAAAGTCGACCGGATATCATTCTCGTTTGATGAATCGTGATTATGAACTAACTCTAGATGAATGGTGCCACTACTTTGGCTTGAGAATATCACTTCCGCCAACCGTGTTACGCTTGCTTTACTTTGAATGCGGGTATCTAACACACTCCCTCGGGGAATACTATTCGCTATTTGCTAGTTGTACTATGTTATTGCTAACACCTTGGCACGTGGTGATTTCACAAGAACCAATGAAGAGGACATGATGATCCTCGCATAGGTTGTGTTCCCAAACAGCAACATCCGTCCAAATTTAGGCGCCCTTCTCATCATCTACCTGAACCACCAAGCACTTGAAGCTCGAGGCCCCATTTGTGGAGGGGGAGTCATCACCATCTTGGCAAGAGGACTTAACATCAATCTGAGTAATTTACGAGCATTGGAAGGCCCTCCACTACAAGAAAAGTTCTGATAGACAACGTCCCAAAATCGTCCACTAAGGGGTATTTTTCGTCGCCTATGGGCCTAACCCGACGATATGGGTTCTGTTGTCGAAACTGCGTCAGGCAAAGTCCAACGACGATTTTTTCGGTCCGTCGCGCTTGGGCGCCCTTCCGCCACGGAAAATCGGACCGTTGCCCAAGTGTTTCCGGGAGCCCGTTGACTGCTGACGTCATGCAAACTGACACGTGGCAGACGCCGTTAACTGGCAGTTAACGGCGTTAACCGGCTGAAACCCCGTGGTAGAAGGTAGGCCCACACGAGGCCTGCCACGTCTTAAGCGGGCCGGGCCAGATGACATAGTTTGACCGGTCAACTATATAGCTGGGCTGGTCCATTAGTTACGTGGGCCGGGCCTAACCTCTAATGTTGACTGGTCAAAACTTAAATGGGCCGGCCCATTTAACATGTGGGGTCCACCTTTAAAGCAATGGGCCGGCCCAAGAAGCAAGTGGGCCGGCCAAAAACACAGTGGGTCCCACTTTCCGTTAAAAGGCGGCCCATTTAGTGTGTGGGGTCCACCATATAGCAAGTGGGCCGGCCCAACAAGCTAGTGGGTCGGGCCAAAAACAGTGGGTCCCACTATCCTGTTAAAGGGCCGCCCATTTAGTATGTGGGGTCCACCATATAGCAAGTGGGCCGGCCCAACAAGATAGTGGGTCGGGCCAAAAACACAGGTGGGTCCCACCTTCCTGTTAAAGGGCCGCCCATTTAGTATGTGGGGTTCACCATATAGCAAGTGGGCTGGCCCACCAAGATAGTGGGTGCCAAAAACACGTGGGTCCCACATTCGTTAATGGGCCGCACCATTTGGTATGTGGGGTCCACCATATAGAAAGTGGGCCGGCCCAACAAGATAGTGGGTCCAAAAACACAGGTGGGTCCCACCTTCCTATTAAAGGGCCGGCCCATTTACCATGTGGGACCACCATATAGCAAGTGGGCTGGCCCAACAAGATAGTGGGCCGGGCCAAAAGCACAGGTGGGCCCCACTTTCCTGTTAAAGGGCCGGCCCAAATAGTATGTGGGGTCCACCATATTGCAAGTGGGCCGGCCCAACAAGATAGTGGGCCGGGCCAAAACACAGGTGGGTCCCACTTTCCTCTTGAAGGGCCGGCCCGTTTAGTATGTGGGGTCCACCACAAAAGCAAATGGGCTGGCCCAACTAATTAGTGGGCCGGCCCAGTAGTGGGTGGGGTCCACCTTAAAGCAAGTGGGCCAGCCCAATTAGAGTGTGGGGTCCACCGTAACTCAAATGGGCTGGCCCAAGAAGTAAGTGGGCCAGCCCGTTTAGTTGCTGTTTATATGCCGGCATAATATGCGCTTTAGGATTTTGCGGGCAGGCACATATGTGATTTCGCTTAATTGGGCCGTTTAAGGGATGGGAATTCGTGATTTAGATACTGAGAATATTTACGCAGCATTGATTTCTGTCGGATAGCCTCACTTACCACAAGCACCAAAGAAAAAATGCGCGAAAGAACTATAAAAACTAACTAAATATTACATCAGCTGCAAGGCATTGAAAAAAATATTACAGAACCCAGAGAAATTGAATGGTAATTAAACCTAGCAATACAATGAAGCGATCCGGCAATCTTTTAAGTTGTCCATGCAGCACCTATATCTGAAACAAAGACATTACAAGTTAAGACAGCAACAATGGAAAGGCAAAGACACTACAATATTGTTTGCCAAAGAATTTGGAACTCATCATTTCGTCGTTATAACAAGATCATTGTAATGCGCACAATAAGCAAACAAAGAGTGCATGCCGCATACCAACAGCCAATATAACAGAGCATGTTAGAATGAAACAACAGACTTACTACTGTCGAGTCCCATGCAAACCAACATGTTCAGGGAGTACAAAATTGGCATGAACAACATAGTAGCAGGCTATAAATTTTGTAACAACGACTGAGCAAGATGAAGTTATGATGGCTACATCTACAGAGCAGGGAATGTAAACCAAAAATAGAAGTTACGATGGCAAAAGCTAAAGAGGAGGGAATGTGAACCAACATGTGCCAAGTGCAATTACTTCATTTTGGCCGTGAACTAAATAATACTCCTGAACTTATAGTGAAGGGGATGCAAATCAAGATGTTTCGGGATATAAACTTGTAATGAGCAACACATAGAGGATAGTTAATGCTGGAGCTTAGGATGGACCAGATACAGAATATAGTGGGATCACCTGTGAACTTGTATAAGAGGGAATGCAAACCAATATGTTCAGCTTTCCATATGTGAGCGTCATGCCAAGTCAGAGAAACAAGTCAATAATGCAGCTTTTGAAGAACAAGATGGCACGCAAAATTATTATCTAGTAGTATGACAAGTTTATTTGTACTACAGGCTAGATAGCAGAGTGATAGCATGCCAAACTAAGTCCTTACTTTGTTAGCTTACAATGAACTAGATACAAAACAATGGCATCACCTGTAGTACAGGGAATGCAAGCCAACATGTTCATGGAGTAAAAAATTGGCACAAACAACATAGTAGCAGGCCATAATTTTTATAACAACGACTGAGCAAGATAAAGTTATGATGGCTAGATCTACAGAGCAGGGAATGTAAACCAAATATAGAAGTTACGATGCCAAAAGCTATAGAGCAGGGAATGCGAACCAACATGTGCAATTACTTAAAATTGGCCATGAACTAAATAATAGCAGGATGTTACTATAATACCTATAATTTTTGTAACAACGACTGAGCAAGATAGAAGTTATGATGGCTACATCTACAGAGCAGGGAATGCAAACCAAAATGTTCAATCGCTTAAAGTTAGCAATGAAGTAGAAAATAGCAACGTGTTACGGTCATAGCTAGGAATGAACTAAAAGATGGCCGACGAAGTTGAAGTCGCGCCGTGGTTGCTGGTGTACCATGGCCGACGATTTTGGTCCCTCCGTGGTGCATGTCAAAACTTTTTTTTCTCGTTTTTGAGGCCACCTAGCCCGACGAAAGCGGCCAAAACGTGGCGTATGGTGGCCCGGGACGTGGTGCATCTCGAAATCTCGGGTTCGCCGGCCGAGTCAACGCAAATCCGCACCGCCGAGGGATGTAGGGCCCAGATGGCAGCCTCTCTGGCATTGTTTTTTTTCTACATCGCGCCATCTCGTTCAACGAGCCGTTTACGATGCAGGATCATGGGTCCCGCATGTCATCCTCTATGAACCAAAATTCTTTCTATTCTTGGATTTTTTTTTGACCCCCTGATTTCTGGCTACTTCCTTTTTCTTTTGATCCCTTGCCGCCTTGGAAACGTTGAGACCGCTGCTGCTAAATGGGACCCGCATGTCATCCTCTATGTGCAATCAACTTTCTTTTCTTGGAGTTTTTTTGGCACCTCAAATTTGGTCACTTGCCTTTTTCTTTCGATCCCCTGCCGCCTCTCAAACGGTGATACCGCTGCTGCTAACTGGGACCCGCATGTCATCCTCTATGTACTATAAAACTTTCTTTTCATGGATTATTTTTGGCACCTCAAATTTGGTCACTTGCCTTTTTCTTTCGATCCCCTGCCGCCTCTCAAACGGTGATACCGCTGCTGCTAACTGGGACCCGCATGTCATCCTCTATGTACTATAAAACTTTCTTTTCATGGATTATTTTTGGCACCTCAAATTTGGTCACTTGCCTTTTTCTTTCGATCCCCTGCCGCCTCTCAAACGGTGATACCGCTGCTGCTAAATGGGACCCGCATGTCATCCTCTATGTACTATAAAACTTTCTTTTCCTGGATTATTTTTGGCACCTCATATTTGGTCACTTACCTTTTTCTTTCGATCCCCTGCCGCCTCTCAAACGGTGATACCGCTGCTGCTAAATGGGACCCCCATGTCATCCTCTATGTACTATAAAACTTTCTTTTCTTGAATTATTTTTGGCACCTCATATTTGGTCACTTGACTTTTTCTTTCGATCACCTGCTGCCTCTCAAACGTGATACCGCTGCTGCTAAATGGGACCCGCATGTCATCCTCTATGTACTATAAAACTTTCTTTTCTTGGATTTTTTTGGCACCTCATATTTGGTCACTTGACTTTTTCTTTCGATCCCCTGCTGCCTCTCAAACGGTGATACCGCTGCTGCTAAATGGGACCCGCATGTCATCCTCTATGTACTATAAAACTTTCTTTTCTTGAATTATTTTTGGCTCCTGATATTTTTTCACTTGCCTTTTTCTTTCGATCTCATGCCACGTTTGAAACGTTGAGGAACCTGCAGGCTCATGGGACCCGCATGTCATCCTCTATGTACTATAAAAGTTCATTTTCTTGTTTTTTTTCACCATCTGATTTTTGGCAATTTCTTTTTTCTTTTGATCCCCTGCCGCCTCTCAAACGCTGATACCGCTGCTGCTAAATGGGACCCGCATGTCATCCTCTATGTACTATAAAACTTTCTTTTCTTGAATTATTTTTGGCTCCTCATATTTGGTCACTTGCCTTTTTCTTTCGATCTCATGCCAAGTTTGAAACGTTGAGGAACCTGCTGGCTCATGGGACCCGCATGTCATCCTCTATGTACTATAAAAGTTTATTTTCTTTATTTTTTTTCACCCTCTGATTTTTGGCTATTTCCTTTTTCTTTTGATCCCCTGCCGCCTTGGAAACGTATGGTAAGCTGCTGACTCATGGGACCCGCATGTCATCCTCTATGTACTATAAAACTTTCTTTTTTTGGATTATTTTTGGCACCTCATATTTGGTCACTTGACTTTTTCTTTCGATCCCCTGCCGCCTCTCAAACGGTGAGACCGCTGCAGCTAAATGGGACCCGCATGTCATCCTCTATGAGCAATCAACTTTCTTTTCTTGGAGTTTTTTTGGCACCTCATATTTGGTCACTTGCCTTTTTCTTTCGATCTCATGCCACGTTTGAAACGTTGAGTAAGCTGTTGGTTCAAGGGACCCGCATGTCATCCTCTATGTCCATCAAGTTTCTTTTCTTGGATTTTTTTTCACCCCCTAATTACTAGCTACTTTCTTTTTCTTTTGATCTCAAGCCGCATTACAAACATTGAGACCGCTGCTGCAAAATGGGACCCACATGTCATCCTCTATGTACAATAAATCTTGGATTATTTTTGGCTCCTGATATTTGGTCATGCCTTTTTCTTTCGATCTCATGCCGCCTTTGAAACGTTGAGTAAGCTGCTGGCTCATGGGTCCCGCATGTCATCCTCTACGAACAATAAAAGTTTCCTTTATTGGAGTTATTTTTGACCCCTAATTTCTGGCTATTTGCCTTTTTCTTTTGATCCCCTGCCCCCGTTGAAACGATGAGGACGCTGTTGGCAGGTCGGTCCCACATGTCATCCTCTATGAACAATAAAAGTTTCCTTTGGTGGATTTATTTTTGACCCCTAAATAATTTCTGGCTATTTCCTTTATTTTTCTTTTGATCCCCTGCCGCCTTGGAAACGTTTGAGAATGCTGCTGCCTCATGGGTCCCGCATGTCATCCTCTCAGAATGATAAATGTTTTCTTTTCTTGGATTTTGTTACCAACTGACTTTTGGTTTTTTATTTTATTTTCGATCCCCTGCCGCCTTTGAAACGTTGACGACGCTGCTGGCTCATGGGTCCCCGATGTCAGCCTCCCCGTACAAGAAACATGTGATATCTTGATTATTTCGCTCTGAGCTATTGCAAACGGATAAATTAAATCTTTATTTTTACATAAACAAACTTATATGTTGAGTGTCCTTGTTTTTTGTTTTTGCGATGCATAGGACTTTCCTGTTTTTTTTAGAAAAATCCGAACTTTCCTGTTTTGGAGTGGGCTGCCGCCTTTGAAACGCTGAGTAAGCTGCAGGCTCATAGGTCCGACATGTCAGCCTGTATGAACGATAAAGCTTTCCTTTCTTGGAGTTTTTTTTACCCCCTAATTTCTGGCTATTTTCTTTTTCTTTTGATCTCAAGCCGCATTTGAAACGTTGAGACCGCTGCTGCTAAATGGGACCCGCATGTCATCCTCTATGTACAATAAAGTTTCTTTTTTTCTTGATTATCTTTAGCTCCTGATATTTTGTCACTTGCGTTTTTCTTTCGATCTCATGCCGCCTTTGAAACGTTGAGTAAGCTGCTGAATCATGGGTCCCGCATGTCATCCTCTACGAACAATAAAAGTTTCCTTTTTTGGAGTTATTTTTGACCCCTAATGTCTGGCTATTTGCCTTTTTCTTTTGATCTCCTGCCCCCTTTGAAACGATGAGGATGCTGTTGGCACGTCGGTCCCACATGTCATCCTCTATGAACAATAAAAGTTTCTTTTGATGGATTTATTTTGAACCCCTAATTAATTTCTGGATATTTCCTTTTTTTTCTTTTGATCCCCTGCCGCCTTGGAATCGTTGAGGATGCTGCTGCCTCATGGGTCCCGCATGTCATCCTCTCAGAACGGTAAATGTTTCTTTTCTTGGATTTTGTTTACCAAATGATTTTTGGCTTATTTTATCGTTCGATCTCGTGCCGCCATTAAAACGTTGAGGACGCTGCTGGCTCAGAGGTCCCACATGTCAGCCTCTATGAACAATAAACCTTTCCTTTGTTTGATTTATTATTGACACATAATTTCTGGCTATTTGCCTTTTTCTTTCGATCTCATGCCGCCTCTGAAACGTTGAGACGCTGCTGGCTCATGGGTCCCACATGTCAGCCTCTATGAACAGTCAAAGTTTCCTTTGTTTGATTTTTTTTACCCTAATTACTGGCTATTTGCCTTTTTTTTATCCCCTGCCGCCTTTGAAACTAAGAGGACGCTGCTGGCCCATGGGTCCCACATCTCAGCCTCTCTGAACGATAAACCTTTCCTTTCTTTTTTTTCGATCCCGTGCCGCCTTGGAAACGGTGAGACGGCTCCTGCAAAACGGGACCCATATGTCATCCTCTATGTACAATAAATTTCTTTCCTTGGATTATTTTTGGCACCTGATATATGGTCACTTGCCTTTTTTTCGATCCCCTGCCGCCTTTGAAACGTTGAGGACGCTGCTCGCTCGTGGGTCCCATATGTCAGCCTCTAGGAACAATAAACATTTCGTTTCTTGGATTTATTTTTGACCGCTGATTTCTGGCAACTTTGCTTTTTCTTTCGATCCCCTGCCGCCTTTGTTAAAGTTGAGGACGCTGCTGCAAAATGCGTCCCACATGTCAGCTTCTCTGTACGATAATTGTTTCCTCTCTTTGATTTTTTTTCCACTGCTGGCCAATGGGTCCCCGATGTCAGCCTCTATGTACAAGAAATATGTGAATTCTCGATATATTTTAAGCCGAGATATGTAGGATGCTTTTTTTTTCGATCCCTTCTGTTTGTTTTTACCTTCAAATGTTGAGGGACGCTACTGGCAAATGGGTCCTGCTCTAGCATTCTCAACTGAAGGAAAAATTGAAATATTGCCTATTCATTTGTTTTTCGTACTCCATGCATCTAATCCATACTAATTGTTGATCCGGGTTTTAGTTCAACTTAATTAGATCAAATTTGATCTACGAGGGAGTATGTAATATATTTTGGGTTCACAACACTGCACTTGTTAACAACAATCTGATGAAGAGGTTTGTCATTTTTTTAAACTACAAATACACTCTAAGATCTTGCACACTAATAGAATAAATCTTGGAACTTTATATAATTAATGACAATTTTGAAATCGACTATATGAATATATCAAAATATAGAGCCCATGTAGATGCGCATACTGGCTATGCGCATTTAAAAAGAATCATAATCATAATTGATACGAAATAAAAATAACTTTATATGTAGAATCTCGGTTTCTAGAGGGCCAATCATAGGATATCCGTGTTTAAATTAGGAAGGGCCCCAATGGCATGAGTCGGAGGCCCATTAAGTGTTTTTGGAATGTTATCAGCGAAGTAAGCAGGCTGACAGCAATCACCATGTACATGGCCGGCGGCAGCCCAAAAGTACAAACAATTGGCCCATGCAGGGAAGGTAGTACTTTTTTTTATTGGGAAGGTTGTCTGGCTAACCCAAAAAAAAAGTGGTGCTACATGGGGTAATACTTGAACCCGGAATGAGATCGAGTGCCTTGATGAAAGCGAGGCACACATAAATAGTACTCCGTACCATGCCTTGCCCCTCCCTTTCAACCGTTGGATAAAAAATAATTAGACAGATGACTATTAACTAGTAACTGCTACAGTACCAACCAATGTACAGGACATGTGCTACAGTACGTCGTCCACAGTGCATGTGCTTTAGAACCATGAACAGTACATATGCTACATGCTACAGTACTTTGATCTTAGCTATCTATTTTCAATCCAACGGCCAAATCTACAAGTCACCGTACTGTTCATCTGTGCCTTGCTTATGTCAAGGCACTGGATCCTGGACACTTGAACCCATGATCGTTGCTGAGGGTTGCCTATTTGCGCATAATATGTTTTGTCAGCGGTCACTTCACTAGTTTGTGCAAAACATATCCAGCGCAGGATTCAAAAAAACATCACGTTTTTTTCTTTACGTAAACAACAAAACATCTCATGTTCATCACAATCCAGCCAACATAAGCACATAATAATTAATAGTACAACTAGAGAGCTGTACACATAAATAAGGTTTGTCAAGCTTCATGCACTAGCCAACGCAACCAAAAGTCCGAACTAATGGAAAGGGCTAGGCAATCCAATTATACATTTCAACATCCCCCCTCACATGTGACCACAATCCAGTAATGGTACCATCATGTTCACCACAATGCATCATTAAAGAGAGCAGTATACTATTATAGACCAGCTCTCTCTAAAGAACATTTGTAAGACAACTTAATACAGCTGTGATTGATATTGTTGCCCCAGCGATGGGTGATAACCTGAACACCATATAACCTTCTCACAGCAATTGTAACCAAATATGAGCACCTGCAATGATTTGGTGTCAAGCTTCTTGAAGGTCAGGAGGTATCCTACCTTCAAGTCATGTGCTTTGACAAACTCTGGCCATCCTTTGTCCATTAAAACATTGCCATCTTGTTGCTTCAGGTCCACAATCCAGGTGCATGCAGTGGACATCTTCAGGTTGATGGACTCTGGACACCCACCGTAAAACCAGGGTAGAACACGACTGGGGATGGAAATCACCTCTAACTCCGATGTACATAGTACCTTGCAGAAGCTGTCAGGGGTATTCTCCTCATCGATGCGCCCAAACACCTTGCACACTGGGGCTGGCTCTACAGATGTCTCCTTCCATGATAAGCTCTCTCCAAGCTTGAGCTTCTTGTTTGAACACTGCAAAAAAGAGGCCTCAATTAGATAATGCCTCTAGCTTCTGACCGTAATTCCAAGCAAATGCATAATAAAAGGCACCTAGCAAACTCAGCGGATCATTGTTCTTATCAAACACACAGTCTGAACAATAAGCTTCTGAATCTAGCTAGGCTGATATGTACAACCTTGTATCATCAAATTATTCAGCATAGTGTATCATTGTATCGCAGAAGCCAAATCGATATAAATAGTAGCTATGAGAATAGAAATCAAGCTAGCATGAGCCATGCATGCTTGCTGGCTATGTCTAGCATCAGAATAATGCATCTGCAGTTCATCATCCGCCAGTACAGATTGACCAAGCAAACAAAAAAAAATCAGCGTCGGCCTAAAGAGTCCACAAGCCAGACATGCATGCTCGGTGTCCTCATATGTGATCATCGGCCGTGGATTGACCAATAGCATATTTGAACGATTATTACTGCACACATTAGATCCAGTCCCAACATAGCTAGCATGGGTGCATGTGTAACCCGAGTCTTTACCAGAGGATTAATATATACACTGGCTGAGAGAAGTACTGTATATCAAACAATGCTAAGCAACCGGCAATACAGCTTAGATATAATAAAGATGTGACCGGCAACGCTAGTGATTCGGGGGAAACATACCGCCATTGCAGCCATGGACCGAGAGAATCGGGGATGCCGCGCCGCCTTAGTGGAGTTTTTAGATGCGACGTCGCCGCATCCGTAGAGGACGGAGTCCAAGCCGCGTAGTCCGAGCGGTGGTGGACGCCGGTGGTGTAGAGAGAGGACTCAGGGGAGATGGACGGCGAGGGATCTGGGGAGATCTGAAGTTCTGAACATGAGGGGGCTGTGAGAAACTGAGAATGATACATCAGCAATCAGCAAGGGAATAAATGCGCGTGTCCCCCGGTCAAAAAAAATGCGCGTGTCTAGGAGGAACGAAGCCAGGTACGCAGGAATCCACACACAAAACTTCACCCGGCGGGTCACTGGGCTTTATCAGTATCTGGTGGGGTCCGGACCTACAGACCAGTGAGACATGTCGTGTGGGTTATGATCCGTTCAGTGTGCACACAGAAATTGCATTCAGAGCTCAGGGCTTCAGGCTACGTTGTACTATACAGTAATATATCCATTTCTTTTGGTAAAATGAAAACGATACTCCATCTGATCCTCATTACATGATGATAAAATGGACGTCTCTACAACTAATATGTGTCTAGATACATCTATATGAGAGCGTCTGTGTTTGTACTGTGTATCTAAAAAAAATATGGATCGGAGGGAGCATTAAGAGGTGTCCAAAAAAAACTGCAAACAAACATGGATGTAAGCAGTTGAGTATTAAACCAGTGCGTGAAATACCTTTATATCTCGACCATGTAACAATGAATATGAGAAGTTTTTGGGGTTTGACCATCTGCACTTGTGTTTGCTACAATCAGATCAAAAAATTGGTCACTTTTACACTTTCTAAAATAAAATGTATTTTTCCCTGAGATTTTACAAGTTCGTACAAGATAGCATTGACTACATCTGGGATATATCACATTTACACTTACAAATCTATGAATATTTCAAAATATTGAGCTCCGTGTACCTACATATAATACAAATCATCAGACCGCACATTGAAACTACCGCAGCATATCACAGTAAATTAAAATAAAATAAAACAAGTCTAACATATACTATATTAGCTAATTAACAAAGTCTCATCACAGTGTATCTGATCCCCAGTTCAGCTTAATACAAAAACCAAGTTCAGCTTGAACATCAGCAGGGGAGTAACCCAGGTCCAAAAGCAGCATCTAGTTAATTCAATAAAATATTGAGGTTATTCTGATCCCCTCTTCCTAAAAACACTGCAGATCATGCATGCAACTAAGGGTGATCAGCACAAAAGATTATCCTCTGGGTGGAGGTGTTACTGTCGTAGATCAACACATTCATCAAGGAAGTGTCTTTCACCTCGAAGACGAGAAGGTCATCAAGCTGCAGTTCATGCGCCTCTGCAAACCCGAACCAACCATCCTTCAAGACCAGTTCACCCTGGTACTCATCGATGTGCACATACCAGGCGCAGCCTACGCTGGTCTTGAGCTTGATAGGCCTGGGAAGAATCCCTTTCAGACATTGCTTGAATTCTCTGGGGATGACCAACATATACATGTCATCGTTGCCGTCCAGTTGCACATAGAAGCGCGAGGGCTGAGGAGGGTCCGCCGAGTGACCAACCCGTTTAGGGCGGCCTTTCCCTCGCCCTTTTAATATACAACGTTGAAATGCTGCATCACGCCTGCCCGTCACCTTTGGCTTTTTGGCTAGTGAATTTCTTTGAATTCTGAACTCGGGGCGGTGCAGAGGACATGTACAATCGACAGTCCTAAGACGTAGTTGCTCATTGACGTTGGAGCGAGTTTGCTTCTGCATCTAGTTAAGCACGGTATATATCAATCAACAGCATATAAATCAGAACGTAGCATACATGGAGAAAATGCATCTAGCTATCTCTTTAATTAGTTTGCACAAAATCTAGCAGCAGCAAGACAATTTGATTTTACAGGTACTGAGCAAGCTTTCAGACTTTCTGAAACAGGTAACATGGAGCATATATTTGTATGTTCAGACTGCGAAACCCTGCTCTGTGATGGATAATATTACTAAACATCTTTTTTTGCCAGAACTAGTACTTAACATCTACTGTTTCCCGTCATTAAAATTTTTTTGCAGAAGAATACTACGGTTTCCCGTCATTAAATTTTAAAGAAAAAAGAACTTGTTTAAGATCCCAACTATCATTGACTACTTACACCTGCATCCTAGTGAGTTCAGGACAACTTACAGCATCTTTTGGTGGTGCCGCCACCGGAGAAGACCGTGCCGCGGGGGTTGGGGTCGGCGCAGCCGGAGAAGCTGGTGCCGCCGCCAGGGAAATCAGTGCCGAGCCAGATGGTGCTTCCAGCGGAGAAGAAAGTACCGCGAGAGATGGAACCGACGCTGCCAAAGGGTAAGAAACGGATGTACTCGTAGATCCTTCTCTAGTCACGATCTGGATAGAAGAGACTGGACGTCCATCAAGCTGCTGGAGGATGCGGTGGATCAAATCGGCTGAGTTCAGGAAATATCGGTGATGTTCATCTGTGTCGGCGAAGCAGCTGCCGGTGGAAGGAGGAGGCGAGCCGTTCATGGCAGTCATTAGTGTAAAAGAGGAGAAGTGGGTGGGAGTATGGGTGGGAGAGAGAGGGTTCGGGACTGAAGTAATTGTAGTCTGCTCTCTCTTTTTTACAAGCATGCGTCCTCAGGCTGATATTTTTTTTAGATACGTACTCAGGCTGCTTTGTCAAACCAGGGCCTCAATGAAGCTAATAGCACGCTATAGCATATCTAGAGGGTCCACGCTTAGTAATTTTGCTCGCTGTGGCGCTATTTGCGAAACAGCATGCTATATCGCCCTAAAACTTCATATCGTTAGCGCGCTATTTTTTTCAGGCAAGTTGCTTTCACTTTTTCGTGGTGATGAACTAATCTGTTGGTTCCACTTCTAAATCAGAAAATAATATCGCTAATGCTAATTTTTTTAATAAATAATTTATACTATGTTGTTGCCTTGTGAAATGTTGATGTTAGCCTTCTAATATACTTGAGATCTATTTCTATATGTGGTTATGTATGTATGATTCAGTCACTTTTGGACTATATATATCTATTCGTTCTAGTAAAATTATTTATTTTTAGGCTATATTTAGTATTATTTTGAAAATGCTATTTAAAATATACCACACTATTACCACGATATAGCGTCCATATCGTTTGAAGGTGGCTGCCGCTAATTCATTTAGCACGCTATTTTAAACCTTGGTTAAGACGCGTTTGGCGGCCTGCATCCAGGCTGGTGGGGAAATACCGTACCCAAGTGCTTAAAAGATTGCATCTTTTAGCTGGAAAACATTAGGGCATGTCCAACACAGGCGCTACTGCAAGGGCGCTAGGAATTATTTCCTCGTCGTTTGGCGGTTGGAGAGGCTAATCCCAGCGGTAGTCCTAGCGTCGACGCAAAAGAAAGCAGGGGCGTGAAACTCTTTTCACCTGTCCTAGCTAAAGCACCGGAACCAACAGGAAGTCAGTCTGTCATCAGCAATTAGCGCTGCAAGGAGAGTACCTGGAGGATTTTACAATCTTTTGACATTCATTTGTTCTCTATTAGCGCCATATAGTATATAGCATTGTAATGCCCTTATACTCCTCTCAACATTAAAAAAAAGGTGTGCATATACTAATAACAGTTGCTGAAATGAAACTAAAAATAAACAGACATGCACGGTTTACGAAGGATGGAAATACAGAGTTCATCACCATCCGTTTTAAATTATAAGATTAGATTACTTCAATGTGGGTTTACATACGCACTAAAATGAGTAAACAGACACACTGAAATGGGTCCAGGTATATAAGATTCAGAAAAAAGGAAGAGCATCTTAAGATACAGAACAGGTTACTAAATTGTTCAAACATATCGTACAAAAAAGATTATTTGCTCCAGAAAGATTCATGGCTCAGTTTAGGGTTGCATCAACATGCGGATATTTTTCAGACTAGGCTTAAACCACATTGTCGCCTGTCGGGGAAATCCCCAACCATCTTCTGGAAGGGTGATAACTCCCATGAGCTCATTTTCCCCTTGCTGCAGGTTACAACGACAAATACAACTAAATGCTGGTTCCCGAAATGCATAGTACGCGATGTACACACAATTTGACCTCATGAATGGAGTCAATGTTCCATCAGGAGCATTGCCATCATTTATCTTCAGGTTCAATGGATAATTCAGTCCAATGAACAGAGAGTGTGTGCCAAGGCTGTCAACTCGACTCCAATTGGGTCCAATCAGGGATAGATCTTTCTCAAAAACATGTATGACAGGGGCAGGACACTCCCGCAGGATAAGGCCATTACCATGATGCAGAACTTCTGCTGGCTCAAGGTGATCATTGCTACGTATATACCGATCTTCATGGATGATCATCAAGCGCTTGCCATCGGCTGATCGAGCTAAAAACCATCTGCCAGATGGTTCCTTCATCGGTGATGGGATCACGAATGGCGGGGCAAGGTGTGCATCTGCATTGTAAACGGAGACAACAAAAAATAGTGTTTGAATGGCTCGGGAAGACAATAATACCAGTAGCTGCAACTTCACATTTGTAGGATCAAATGGAGGATGCAGTCATTATACTTGTATAAAATCTCGAAGAAATAAAATTGTTCCCATTTGAGATGTATGTTAATTACACTCATATTCATTGATGGTAGATACATGTCTCAACCTTATCTGATCCATGATTGTAATGCTTTGAGTACATCGAATATTGAAATAAATTGAAAGTTTGCATGCATCAATTGATGAAGAGGCCAGGGCTAAGCTCCTTATTCATATTCTGACAAGAGCATGCAGTAACTAATTCAGGAATGCATTCATATACTGCAATAATCTGGTTTGGGTTGACAGATTAGTGCACAGCATATACTACTGTAATTCGTTTGTAGCAATGGTTCAGTCAGGTTAGGATAATTTAATGGTGCACAGTCATTTGAAAGGTGAAAAAAAGTCTTAGTGAGCAATTAGTTATTTCAGTTACAATATATCATGAATGGGCTTGATATTAAAATTTATTGCGAAGTATATCATATGGATTGAAGAATTACCAGCCTGTGATTGATCCCAGCAATATGTGGTGCCGGTCCACCCATCCACCGCAACAATAAAGCCGTTGTGCTCGATGGCATCACTGTAATCTACACCCCAACTAGCAAGAGAGAATAACCTCCACTCCTGGCTACCATTAGCCAGGTAAGCGAGTCCAGAATTGAATAGAGCGATGAGCTTGTAATCTGAGTAATGTCCAGCTTTTGTGGGCACTTCGCAAATTACAATCTTCAACAAAAACATGGCACGCCCATACGTCATGTACCTTTCAGGAGGCAAGTCGGGGAAGCCAATCCATTCCTCCCGAAAAATGTTGCAAGTTTCCGACGATGGTAGGGAGATTTCTTGGTGCGTGTAGATGTTCGCGAGGAACCAGTTCCCACCACTGTCCACGCCGGCGATCCAGTCGCCATTCATGCCAACCCAGAATCTATTGTCCATGAACGGCAGGATGGCTGTGCGCCGAGGATGGTCGAGGGGCACAACGTGGTACACCGTGTGGTGCGCACTACTATCATCATAGTGCCAATGGGCAGAATCGGGCATCAGCAAGCAGGGTCCATCCCAATGGTGTAGATTCATGTTGTCGGCGACATGGCGGCACAGCGTTTTGGAGCATGCGGCCAGCCGGACGTCGACTGTAACGTCCAGACTCTGGGCAATGAGATTGAACAGCTCGGCGGGGAGCTTCCCCCAGTCGCCATCCAGCTGGTCGTCGTTCGATGCCGCCATGGAGACGAGATGGATTTAAAAGGGCGGATGCAAGTATGTGTGATTGGAGTTTTGTAGGAGAGTCGAGCGGGAAGGAGGAGTGCTGCGGTTCTGCGGAGGGGTGAGGAGAGAAAGCTATGCAAATGGGAGATCTAGAGGATGAAAAAACTTCTAGCAGCGGTTGGCGAGTGGAGAACGATGATGGAAGTGGAGAGCCAAGGATGGAAACGATGGACATGAAGAGTAGGAGTGGATATGACTTTTTTTATTCTTCAGCAGCTGCATCGAGGCGCCGAGTAAAACTTCGGCTAGGATAGCACGCCACTACGTCCTGGTGCAGTTACTGTCCCGTCAAATCAGTTTGACCACAGAAATGGTTTCTTTATTACAGTATAACTTAATTTTTTCGAACAATATATACTAGTACTCCATTTAATATAATCACTCCGATTCATATTACTTGTCAAATGATATGGATGAATCTAGAACTAAAATGTGTCTAGATATATCTATATTATAGTCAACTAATATGAATCCGAGTTTGTTTGGTTCAAAGGATTTCTAAAGGTATCTTGTACGGAGTAGGATTTTTACACATAGGGATTTTTCCTATAGAGCTTGCTTGATTCAAAGGATTGAGAACCCTCCAAAATACCTATGGATTGCTTTCTCTACAATCCTATCTCTCGGTAATATTGCTATGTGTCTATAACAACTATGAAATGAACTCAATCTCAATAGAAATTTCCTTTGTCTTTCCTAATCAAACAACTAGTTATTTTATGTCTTCGTTTACAAATTAAGATAATTTTTAGGTTATAGGTAATCGTCGAGCTTATGTGATCATCTTTTATGATCAAACTTACTTGATCAGCCGCGGAGGCGCAAAGGAGCAGTGGTGTGCATTAATACGGCCGCATGGGGAAGGCACAGCTAGCGACGATGAGACGTATCGCCAGCATTGGCCTAGGGAACCGTCGCCACCATTAATAAAAGCTATCCCTTTGGGCACCATGTCTCCCACTACTCGTGTCACGCGCGCATGGCTGGGGAAGCCGGACAGAAAACATGACAACCAGGGGGAAAATGAATAAAAATAATACAAAGTCGAAAATATTTCGAAAAATAAACTTTGTACTTCGTAAGAAACTCCATGCGTTTAGCAAATGCGAAGGCAATATGTAGAAACACGTCTAGACCACGTCTAGAACCACTTCCCAAAGCTTAAGGATTATATTGATTTTTAGAAAGTCAAACTATGTTAAGTTTGACTAAGTTTTTACCAAAAGCATTAATATGCAAGATACAAAATCAACATTATTAGATAGAAAATAAATTATATTTTCATATGGTGTCTACAAAATATTATATGTGCTGATAGATTCTTCTAAGAGTTTGGTCGAACTTTACTTGGTTTGACTTTTCAAGAAAAATATACAAAGCTTTAAGCATTGGAACGGAGGTATTTTTCGAAGCACCTACTTGTCTTTAGAAGACAAAAGAAAACATGGAGTAAGGTTGTTTTTTGTGCAAAAGTTTACGTCAAAATCTGGTTATTTGTGTAAAAAGAATCTCAAATTGTGTTATGTGCAAAAACTGCACCAAGAAGTGGTGGTATGTGCAATTTCCTCCATCACACAAAAGGCAAGCCATTGATACATATATAATTGTGAATAATTACAAAAGTAGTAGGCAGCTAATAAGCGCACATGATTAAACTGCTATGCGAGATCTTCAGCCACCAGAAGTCGTTCCCGCGCCTCTCTAGCATTGAAAATCACGCGTTCTGCGACTTCCATCAAAGAGACAAGCTGAGCTTTGATCCGTTCTCCCAGATGAATGGCCTCGTCACAACTCCTACGAGCACAGGCCGTGATCTCATCCACTTCTAGGAAAGACACCGCCTGCCTGTACCGAAATATCTTGATCCCTAACTCTCTGTTCTCCTCCCGCATGCTGGCAAGATCCAACTTCATCCTCCGACAAGATAAGCAAGGGGAGTGATCCTGCCAAAGGTAACAACAAACATATCGAGCGTTACCGGCAAACGAAGGGCACAAATTGGCTGATTAACGAATATGGTCACTAACATGTAGGACAGACTTAAGTGGTGTCTACATGTCAGTGACTCGAAGTACCCAAAAACCAGCAACCCAAAGTCAGCTAGTAATATTAACCTCCGTCTTCAGCTCCTTCATCCTCTTGAACGGCGGGGAAGCTGGCAACTTATCTTCTTCTACGACCTCTCGCTGGAACCTGACGTCGAAGGATGAGAGATCCTGCGAACGGATGTGCTGCGCCTGCGCGTGCGATTCCCCAGGGCGCTTCTGGCGTAACTCGGAGTTCTCCGCGCCGAGATGCGGAAGTTCCGCTCCCGGGGCCTTGTTGACCCTAAGCCGAGATAGCTCATGTGTAAGCCGACGAAAAATGTTCAAAATGTTACAGATCAGGCATATCATTACCAGTGCAAACGAGGTAAGTGAATCTCCGGGATCTCGCCCAAAGACCGCGGTTGGTCCAATGCCACCACATCTTCTCCGAGATTGACTAACTCCTTTACATCATCTTCTCCGACATTGACTATCTCCTTTACATCATCTTCTGCTCCGAGCTTGACCATCTCCTTTACATCATCTTCTCCTGCGAGCTTGATCATCTGCCTCACATCATCTTCTCCGGCGATATCGACCCTCTCCTGCGGAAGATAACAGATATAAGTCCGAGTATTACCAGCAAAACGAAGGTAATTAAAAGAGGCGTAGTAACCCTTGTGTCCTGGCCAATCAACGGCGGGGACGCTGAGCCCGCATCGTCTCCTCCGAGATCTCCCTTCGCAGGCAGGATTGTTAGAGACAGTGTACTTCTGGTAGTAGTATTTATGCGTGGGGCGCCAGGGGGTCGAGAAGCTAGGACTGCATCTTCTCCTCCGAGCTCTTCCTTGGTAGACATGACAAATGAAACGAGGTGTGGGGGGCGTAAAAGGTATAAAATGGCGGACGGCCGCCCCGCCTCGGCCCTCCAAGGCTTAATTTTTTTGCCTTACTAAACTAAAAACCCTATTTTGCGTCTCACACGGACTGCCCTCAGAGGGCTGCAGGGTCCCATATGCGTGCAGGTCCCACACTTTAGGTAGGCAAACTTCCAACAATCTTCTTTGTCAAGTGAAGACACGTCGTCAAGACTCTCTCTCTCTCTCCCCCCTTTTGTCATTGAAAAAAAAAGAATATTAGACGGGCGCGTAGCCTGCACTGCAGGGGGGCGATTTTGACAAAAGTAATCCTTTTGGCGAAGAAAAACACAGAAAGCCACACAAAAAGGTTAGTCCAGTGAAATAGATTGCTCAGAGGGTCAGTCCGTAATTTTCTTTGCCAAAAGGGTTATTTCTGTCAAAATCGCCGCACTGCAGGTTTGCAGCACTGAAAAACCTTGCGTGCCAGTCAACATCACTTCCCGGATAGGGGGAAAATATCTAGTGATACCATCCCTTACATGATACCATGATACCACTTCATAATATTTGAATTCTAAGTGTCGAAAAATTTAGAAAAAAAACCTTGTGATGCTACCCTAAATTTGTGGGACCCCAAAAAACTTGCAAATCAAGCCAAAGAAACACGATCTTGTCCCCTACCCCCCCCATGATTTTGACCTAAATTTGAAATCAAGCCAAAGGTGGTTCAAAAACAGCAATCGGAAATCATGGATTGTTCATCATTTTTCTATATAGCTAGGGAAAATAGCAGACATGCCATACCAATGTTTTAGAAAAGAGCCCTTCAAAAAAGTGTGGCAACATATATGTTGGAATTCGACCATCTTAATTTCTTCCCACGTGTGAGCTTTGGTACTACTACTACACAAGAACCATGTCAAACTTTTGAATCATGGCCCATTTTATGTATATATTTGCAACTTTTCATGCACGCATGAAAACTTTGCAAAATATGTGCATTTTGGGTTGTCGCACATAAATGTGTGTTTACTTGTCTGCCACCAATTAATCCAATTCTCATTTGTGGGGAAACATGACACGAGATGGCCATTTCCAAAGTTTCATGAATTATCTCAAAGTGAATCCATATATGTACAATTTTTGGGGGCTAAATTTCATGTTTTAAACCTAGCTAGTATTTGACCAAGATTCAAATGGGCATAAAATTCAAAAAAAAACAGAAAAATGAAAAACCAAAGCACATAGCCTTCTTATGTCATATAGTAAGAATTCAAGTTGATAAACAAGGTCTAGACATATTCAAACTAGAAAAATCATGTATCTACCCCTAACACTCTAAACTCTGTCTTATGAAGTCAAGCATGAAGAGAAGTGGTTTTGGGTTTCAAACATGGAAATTTCAAAAACCTCCCAAAAGCTTCATTTTAGAGTGACTAAGAAGGATCCATGCTTACCTTTTAATTTTTAGATTTTAAACTTGTTTAAATCTTTGTGAAACCTAGGATTTGACCAAGATTCAAATGGGCATAAAAAATCAGGAAAAAGCCAAAAGAATGATAAACCAAAGCACATAGCATTCTTATGTCATACAGTAAGCATTCAAGTTGATTAACAAGGTCTAGACATATTCAAACTAGAAAATCATGTATATATCTGTCCCTAACCTTAAACTCTGTCTTATATATGAAGTCAATCATGAAGAGAAGTGGTTTGGGTTTCAAACATGAAAATTTCAAGAACATCCCAAAAGCCGCTTCATTTTAGAGTGACTAAGAAGGATCCAGGCTTACCTTTTCATTTTCATATTATATACTTGTTTAAATCCAGGTCAAACATAGGATTTGACCAAGATTCAAATGGGCATAAAATAAAAAAATAGAAGAATGAAAAACAAAAGCACATAGTCTTCGTATGTCATATAATAAGCTTTCAAGTTGATAAACAAGGTTTAGACATGTTCAAACCAGACAAATCATGTATCTAGCCCCTAACCATAAACTCGGTCGATCTTATGAAGTCTAGCATGAAGAGAAGTCGTATTGGTTTAAAACATGAAAATTTCAAGAACCTCCCAAAATCTTCAAATGGGCATAAAATTCAAAAAAACCAGAAAAATGAAAAACCAAAGCACATAGCCTTCTTATGTCATATAGTAAGAATTCAAGTTGATAAACAAGGTCTAGACATATTCAAACTAGACAAATCATGTATCTACCCCTAACACTCTAAACTCTGTCTTATGAAGTCAAGCATGAAGAGAAGTGGTTTTTGGGTTTCAAACATGGAAATTTCAAAAACCTCCCAAAAGCTTCATTTTAGAGTGACTAAGAAGGATCCATGCTTACCTTTTAATTTTTAGATTTTAAACTTGTTTAAATCTTTGTGAAACCTAGGATTTGACCAAGATTCAAATGGGCATAAAAATTCAGGAAAAAACCAAAAGATTGATAAACCAAAGCACATAGCATTCTTATGTCATACAGTAAGCATTCAAGTTGATTAACAAGGTCTAGACATATTCAAACTAGAAAATCATGTATATATCTGTCCCTAACCTTAAACTCTGTCTTATATATGAAGTCAATCATGAAGAGAAGTGGTTTGGGTTTCAAACATGAAAATTTCAAGAACATCCCAAAAGCCGCTTCATTTTAGAGTGACTAAGAAGGATCCATGCTTACCTTTTCGTTTTCATATTATATACTTGTTTAAATCCAGGTCAAACATAGGATTTGACCAAGATTCAAATGGGCATAAAATAAAATAAAATAGAAGAATGAAAAACAAAAGCACATAGTCTTCGTATGTCATATATATAGTAAGCTTTCAAGTTGATAAACAAGGTTTAGACATGTTCAAACCAGACAAATCATGTATCTACCCCCTAACCATAAACTCGATCGATCTTATGAAGTCTAGCCTGAAGAGAAGTCGTATTGGTTTCAAACATGAAAATTTCAAGAACCTCCCAAAATCTTCAAATGGGCATAATATTCAAAAAAACCAGAAAAATGAAAAACCAAAGCACATAGCCTTCTTATGTCATATAGTAAGAATTCAAGTTGATAAACAAGGTCTAGACATATTCAAACTAGACAAATCATGTATCTACCCCTAACACTCTAAACTCTGTCTTATGAAGTCAAGCATGAAGAGAAGTGGTTTTTGGGTTTCAAACATGGAAATTTCAAAAACCTCCCAAAAGCTTCATTTTAGAGTGACTAAGAAGGATCCATGCTTACCTTTTAATTTTCAGATTTTAAACTTGTTTAAATCTTTGTGAAACCTAGGATTTGACCAAGATTCAAATGGGCATAAAAATTCAGGAAAAAACCAAAAGAATGATAAACCAAAGCACATAGCATTCTTATGTCATATAGTAAGCATTCAAGTTGATAAATAAGGTCTAGACATATTCAAACTAGAAAATCATGTATATATCTGCCCCTAACCCTAAACTCTGTCTTATATATGAAGCAATCATGAAGAGAAGTGGTTTTGGGTTTCAAACATGAAAATTTCAAGAACATCCCAAAAGTCGCTTCATTTTAGAGTGACTAAGAAGGATCCAGGCTTACCTTTTCGTTTTCATATTTTATACTTGTTTAAATCCAGGTCAAACATAGGATTTGACCAAGATTCAAATGGGCATAAAATAAAAAAATAGAAGAATGAAAAACAAAAGCACATAGTCTTCTTATGTCATATAGTAAGCCTTGCAAGTTGGTAAACAAGGTTTAGACATGTTCAAACCAGACAAATCATGTATCTAGCCCCTAACCATAAACTCGGTCGATCTTATGAAGTCTAGCATGAAGAGAAGTCGTATTGGTTTCAAACATGAAAATTTCAAGAACCACCCAAAATCTTCAAATGGGCATATAACATTCAAAAAACTAGAAAAATGAAAAACCAAAGCACATATATATCCTTCTTATGTCATATAGTAAGCATTCAAGTTGATAAACAAGCATGTCTAGACATATTCAAACCCGACAAATCATGTATCTACCCCCTAACCCTAAACTCTGCATGTCTTATGAAGTCAACCATGAAGAGAAGTGGTTTTTGGGTTTCAAACATTGAGATTTCAAGAACCCCCCAAAAGCTTCATTTTAGAATGACTAGCTAGGAAGGATCCAGGCTTACCTTTTCATTTTCATGTTATAGACTTGTTTAAATCTTGGTCAAACCTAGGATTTGACCAAGATTCAAATGGGCATAAACATTCAAAAAAATCAAAAAATCAAAAACCAAAGCTAGCACATATAGTCTTCTTATGTCATATAGTAAGAATTGAAGTTGATAAACAAGGTCTAGACATATTCAAACTAGACAAATCATGTATCTACCCCCTAAAGCCCTAAACTAGCTTTGTCTTATGAAGTCAAGCATGAAGAGAAGTGTTTTTGGGTTTCAGACATGGAAATTTTGAAAACCTCCCAAAAACTTCATCTTAGAGTGACAAAGAAGGATCCAAGCTTACCTTTTCATTTTCATGTTTTAAGCTTGTTTAAATATTGGTCAAGCCTAGGATTTGACCAAGATTCAAATGGGCATAAAAATTCTGGAAAAATAAAAAAAAACCAAAGCACATAGTCTTCTTACGTCATATATATCTATAGTAAGCATATTCAAGTAGATAAACAAGGTATAGACATGTTCAAAACAGACAAATCCTGTATCTACCCCCTAACCCTAAACTCGGTCTTATGATGCCTAGCATGAAGAGAAGTCGTTTTGGGTTTCAAACGTTTAAGCCAAAAGCCCCATTTCATATATTTCAAATTTGGTTCAAATTTGAAAGACATACAAGTTATAGCACACATAGTGCATACATGTTCACACATTCTGCACTAGATGCTAATTAACCCTATAGTTTGAGGCCATTTGGATGAGGTCGAAAAAATCTTGGATTAGAAATGGGGTTGTTCGAACCCCGTAGTTGGATTTTTTATGAACTTGATCTGTAGTACTGGGCAAAACCCTAGTTTAACGTATTTAATTATAGATTCGTAGGTTGATTTTTCTACCTTTTTATTATTATTACTATGCAGCACATGTGTGTTTGCCCGTCGAGTGAAACTCGGAGGAAGAGGGATCACTCCATTATGGTGTCTCCCCTTTTTCGGGTGATGATGTTGACTTTTGTGCAGGGTTTGTCAGTGAGCAGGAGGTGCGAGCGAGCGAGCGAGCGAGTCGAGCGAGGCCGAGAATGAGAGAGATTTGTTTTTTTTTTGTGAGAGGGACAACCGAAGGATCCAGAAGGACCCACAGATTTCCAAAACGCATCCTGATGCGTCTTCTCTTGACAAAGAAGATGGCTTGGAGTTTGCGTACCTACTGCACTTGACTTGTGCTCACTGAAGTGTGGGACCTCACGCATGGGCGCCACACGTAAGTGACAGACCTGTTGGCAATGTTGGTGTAAAAACACGGTTGATTATTATAGTGCATTAGAACAAAGTTTCCTATGGATTCAACGGCAGGAAATCCAAGTTAACTCATTTACATGACATTATTTTTTCCATGAAGCAAAGTTAACACATCTATCAATTGGTACATTTTGGAGTGACTAAGAAGGATCCATGCTTATTCGTTTTCACGTGTTAAATTTGTTTAAATCTTGCTCAAACCTAGGATTTCACCAAGATTGAAATGGGCATGAAAATTCAAAAAAAAATGAAATACCAATGCACATAGTCTTCTTCTGTCATATAGTAAGCATTCAAGATGATAAACAAGGTCTAGACATATTCAAACCAGGCAAATCATGTATCTACTCCCTAACGACCCTAAACTCCGTCTTATGAAGTAAGGCATGAAGAGAAGTGGTTTTGGGTTTCAAACATGCAAATTTCAAAAACCCCCCAAAAGCTTCATTTTAGAGTGACTAAGAAGGATCGAGGCTTACCTTTTCATTTTCATGTTTTAAACTTGTTTAAATCTTGGTCAAACCTAGCTAGTATTTGACCAAGATTCAAATGGGCATGCATAAAATTCAAAAAAAATCAGAAAAATGAAAAACCAAAGCACATAGCCTTCTTATGTCATATAGTAAGAATTCAAGTTGATAAACAAGGTCTAGACGTATTCAAACTAGACAAATCATGTATCTACCCCTAACACTCTAAACTCTGTCTTATGAAGTCAATTAAGCATGAAGAGAAGTGGTTTTGGGTTTCAAACATGGAAATTTCAAAAACCTCCCAAAAGCTTCATTTTAGAGTGACTAAGAAGGATCCATGCTTACCTTTTAATTTTCAGATTTTAAACTTGTTTAAATCTTTGTGAAACCTAGGATTTGACCAAGATTCAAATGGGCATAAAAATTCAGGAAAAAACCAAAAGATTGATAAACCAAAGCACATAGCATTCTTATGTTATACAGTAAGCATTCAAGTTGATTAACAAGGTCTAGACATATTCAAACTAGAAAATCATGTATATATCTGTCCCTAACCTTAAACTCTGTCTTATATATGAAATCAATCATGAAGAGAAGTGGTTTGGGTTTCAAACATGAAAATTTCAAGAACATCCCAAAAGCCGCTTCATTTTAGAGTGACTAAGAAGGATCCATGCTTACCTTTTCGTTTTCATATTATATACTTGTTTAAATCCAGGTCAAACATAGGATTTGACCAAGATTCAAATGGGCATAAAATAAAATAAAATAGAAGAATGAAAAACAAAAGCACATAGTCTTCGTATGTCATATATATAGTAAGCTTTCAAGTTGATAAACAAGGTTTAGACATGTTCAAACCAGACAAATCATGTATCTACCCCCTAACCATAAACTCGATCGATCTTATGAAGTCTAGCCTGAAGAGAAGTCGTATTGGTTTCAAACATGAAAATTTCAAGAACCTCCCAAAATCTTCAAATGGGCATAATATTCAAAAAAACCAGAAAAATGAAAAACCAAAGCACATAGCCTTCTTATGTCATATAGTAAGAATTCAAGTTGATAAACAAGGTCTAGACATATTCAAACTAGACAAATCATGTATCTACCCCTAACACTCTAAACTCTGTCTTATGAAGTCAAGCATGAAGAGAAGTGGTTTTGGGTTTCAAACATGGAAATTTCAAAAACCTCCCAAAAGCTTCATTTTAGAGTGACTAAGAAGGATCCATGCTTACCTTTTAATTTTCAGATTTTAAACTTGTTTAAATCTTTGTGAAACCTAGGATTTGACCAAGATTCAAATGGGCATAAAAATTTAGGAAAAAACCAAAAGAATGATAAACCAAAGCACATAGCATTCTTATGTCATATAGTAAGCATTCAAGTTGATAAATAAGGTCTAGACATATTCAAACTAGAAAATCATGTATATATCTGCCCCTAACCCTAAACTCTGTCTTATATATGAAGCAATCATGAAGAGAAGTGGTTTTGGGTTTCAAACATGAAAATTTCAAGAACATCCCAAAAGTCGCTTCATTTTAGAGTGACTAAGAAGGATCCAGGCTTACCTTTTCGTTTTCACATTTTATACTTGTTTAAATCCAGGTCAAACATAGGATTTGACCAAGATTCAAATGGGCATAAAATAAAAAAATAGAAGAATGAAAAACAAAAGCACATAGTCTTCTTATGTCATATAGTAAGCCTTGCAAGTTGGTAAACAAGGTTTAGACATGTTCAAAACAGACAAATCATGTATCTACCCCCTAACCCTAAACTCGGTCTTATGATGCCTAGCATGAAGAGAAGTCGTTTTGGGTTTCAAACGTTTAAGCCAAAAGCCCCATTTCATATATTTCAAATTTGGTTCAAATTTGAAAGACATACAAGTTATAGCACACATAGTGCATACATGTTCACACATTCTGCACTAGATGCTAATTAACCCTATAGTTTGAGGCCATTTGGATGAGGTCGAAAAAATCTTGGATTAGAAATGGGGTTGTTCGAACCCCGTAGTTGGATTTTTTATGAACTTGATCTGTAGTACTGGGCAAAACCCTAGTTTAACGTATTTAATTATAGATTCGTAGGTTGATTTTTCTACCTTTTTATTATTATTACTATGCAGCACATGTGTGTTTGCCCGTCGAGTGAAACTCGGAGGAAGAGGGATCACTCGGAAGGAGAGAAGAAGGGAGAGCATTATGGTGTCTCCCCTTTTTCGGGTGATGATGTTGACTTTTGTGCAGGGTTTGTCAGTGAGCAGGAGCGAGCGAGCGAGCGAGCGAGCGAGTCGAGCGAGGCCGAGAATGAGAGAGATTTGTTTTTTTTTTGTGAGAGGGACAACCGAAGGATCCAGAAGGACCCACAGATTTCCAAAACGCATCCTGATGCGTCTTCTCTTGACAAAGAAGATGGCTTGGAGTTTGCGTACCTACTGCACTTGACTTGTGCTCACTGAAGTGTGGGACCTCACGCATGGGCGCCACACGTAAGTGACAGACCTGTTGGCAATGTTGGTGTAAAAACACGGTTGATTATTATAGTGCATTAGAACAAAGTTTCCTATGGATTCAACGGCAGGAAATCCAAGTTAACTCATTTACATGACATTATTTTTTCCATGAAGCAAAGTTAACACATCTATCAATTGGTACATTTTGGAGTGACTAAGAAGGATCCATGCTTATTCGTTTTCACGTGTTAAATTTGTTTAAATCTTGCTCAAACCTAGGATTTCACCAAGATTGAAATGGGCATGAAAATTCAAAAAAAAATGAAATACCAATGCACATAGTCTTCTTCTGTCATATAGTAAGCATTCAAGATGATAAACAAGGTCTAGACATATTCAAACCAGGCAAATCATGTATCTACTCCCTAACGACCCTAAACTCCGTCTTATGAAGTAAGGCATGAAGAGAAGTGGTTTTGGGTTTCAAACATGCAAATTTCAAAAACCCCCCAAAAGCTTCATTTTAGAGTGACTAAGAAGGATCGAGGCTTACCTTTTCATTTTCATGTTTTAAACTTGTTTAAATCTTGGTCAAACCTAGCTAGTATTTGACCAAGATTCAAATGGGCATGCATAAAATTCAAAAAAAAAACAGAAAAATGAAAAACCAAAGCACATAGCCTTCTTATGTCATATAGTAAGAATTCAAGTTGATAAACAAGGTCTAGACGTATTCAAACTAGACAAATCATGTATCTACCCCTAACACTCTAAACTCTGTCTTATGAAGTCAATTAAGCATGAAGAGAAGTGGTTTTGGGTTTCAAACATGGAAATTTCAAAAACCTCCCAAAAGCTTCATTTTAGAGTGACTAAGAAGGATCCATGCTTACCTTTTAATTTTCAGATTTTAAACTTGTTTAAATCTTTGTGAAACCTAGGATTTGACCAAGATTCAAATGGGCATAAAAATTCAGGAAAAAACCAAAAGATTGATAAACCAAAGCACATAGCATTCTTATGTCATACAGTAAGCATTCAAGTTGATTAACAAGGTCTAGACATATTCAAACTAGAAAATCATGTATATATCTGTCCCTAACCTTAAACTCTGTCTTATATATGAAGTCAATCATGAAGAGAAGTGGTTTGGGTTTCAAACATGAAAAATTTCAAGAACATCCCAAAAGCCGCTTCATTTTAGAGTGACTAAGAAGGATCCATGCTTACCTTTTCGTTTTCATATTATATACTTGTTTAAATCCAGGTCAAACATAGGATTTGACCAAGATTCAAATGGGCATAAAATAAAATAAAATAGAAGAATGAAAAACAAAAGCACATAGTCTTCGTATGTCATATATATAGTAAGCTTTCAAGTTGATAAACAAGGTTTAGACATGTTCAAACCAGACAAATCATGTATCTACCCCCTAACCATAAACTCGATCGATCTTATGAAGTCTAGCCTGAAGAGAAGTCGTATTGGTTTCAAACATGAAAATTTCAAGAACCTCCCAAAATCTTCAAATGGGCATAATATTCAAAAAAACCAGAAAAATGAAAAACCAAAGCACATAGCCTTCTTATGTCATATAGTAAGAATTCAAGTTGATAAACAAGGTCTAGACATATTCAAACTAGACAAATCATGTATCTACCCCTAACACTCTAAACTCTGTCTTATGAAGTCAAGCATGAAGAGAAGTGGTTTTTGGGTTTCAAACATGGAAATATCAAAAACCTCCCAAAAGCTTCATTTTAGAGTGACTAAGAAGGATCCATGCTTACCTTTTAATTTTCAGATTTTAAACTTGTTTAAATCTTTGTGAAACCTAGGATTTGACCAAGATTCAAATGGGCATAAAAATTCAGGAAAAAACCAAAAGAATGATAAACCAAAGCACATAGCATTCTTATGTCATATAGTAAGCATTCAAGTTGATAAATAAGGTCTAGACATATTCAAACTAGAAAATCATGTATATATATATCTGCCCCTAACCCTAAACTCTGTCTTATATATGAAGCAATCATGAAGAGAAGTGGTTTTGGGTTTCAAACATGAAAATTTCAAGAACATCCCAAAAGTCGCTTCATTTTAGAGTGACTAAGAAGGATCCAGGCTTACCTTTTCGTTTTCATATTTTATACTTGTTTAAATCCAGGTCAAACATAGGATTTGACCAAGATTCAAATGGGCATAAAATAAAAAAATAGAAGAATGAAAAACAAAAGCACATAGTCTTCTTATGTCATATAGTAAGCCTTGCAAGTTGGTAAACAAGGTTTAGACATGTTCAAACCAGACAAATCATGTATCTAGCCCCTAACCATAAACTCGGTCGATCTTATGAAGTCTAGCATGAAGAGAAGTCGTATTGGTTTCAAACATGAAAATTTCAAGAACCACCCAAAATCTTCAAATGGGCATATAACATTCAAAAAACTAGAAAAATGAAAAACCAAAGCACATATATATCCTTCTTATGTCATATAGTAAGCATTCAAGTTGATAAACAAGCATGTCTAGACATATTCAAACCCGACAAATCATGTATCTAGCTACCCCCTAACCCTAAACTCTGCATGTCTTATGAAGTCAACCATGAAGAGAAGTGGTTTTTGGGTTTCAAACATTGAGATTTCAAGAACCCCCCCAAAAGCTTCATTTTAGAATGACTAGCTAGGAAGGATCCAGGCTTACCTTTTCATTTTCATGTTATAGACTTGTTTAAATCTTGGTCAAACCTAGGATTTGACCAAGATTCAAATGGGCATAAACATTCAAAAAAATCAAAAAATCAAAAACCAAAGCTAGCACATATAGTCTTCTTATGTCATATATATAGTAAGAATTGAAGTTGATAAACAAGGTCTAGACATATTCAAACTAGACAAATCATGTATCTACCCCCTAAAGCCCTAAACTAGCTTTGTCTTATGAAGTCAAGCATGAAGAGAAGTGTTTTTGGGTTTCAGACATGGAAATTTTGAAAACCTCCCAAAAACTTCATCTTAGAGTGACAAAGAAGGATCCAAGCTTACCTTTTCATTTTCATGTTTTAAGCTTGTTTAAATATTGGTCAAGCCTAGGATTTGACCAAGATTCAAATGGGCATAAAAATTAAAAAAAAAAAAAAAAGCACATAGTCTTCTTACGTCATATATATCTATAGTAAGCATATTCAAGTAGATAAACAAGGTATAGACATATTCAAAACAGACAAATCATGTATCTACCCCCTAACCCTAAACTCGGTCTTATGATGCCTAGCATGAAGAGAAGTCGTTTTGGGTTTCAAACGTTTAAGCCAAAAGCCCCATTTCATATATTTCAAATTTGGTTCAAATTTGAAAGACATACAAGTTATAGCACACATAGTGCATACATGTTCACACATTCTGCACTAGATGCTAATTAACCCTATAGTTTGAGGCCATTTGGATGAGGTCGAAAAAAATCTTGGATTAGAAATGGGGTTGTTCGAACCCCGTAGTTGGATTTTTTATGAACTTGATCTGTAGTACTGGGCAAAACCCTAGTTTAACGTATTTAATTATAGATTCGTAGGTTGATTTTTCTACCTTTTTATTATTATTACTATGCAGCACATGTGTGTTTGCCCGTCGAGTGAAACTCGGAGGAAGAGGGATCACTCGGAAGGAGAGAAGAAGGGAGAGCATTATGGTGTCTCCCCTTTTTCGGGTGATGATGTTGACTTTTGTGCAGGGTTTGTCAGTGAGCAGGAGGTGCGAGCGAGCGAGCGAGCGAGCGAGTCGAGCGAGGCCGAGAATGAGAGAGATTTGTTTTTTTTTTGTGAGAGGGACAACCGAAGGATCCAGAAGGACCCACAGATTTCCAAAACGCATCCTGATGCGTCTTCTCTTGACAAAGAAGATGGCTTGGAGTTTGCGTACCTACTGCACTTGACTTGTGCTCACTGAAGTGTGGGACCTCACGCATGGGCGCCACACGTAAGTGACAGACCTGTTGGCAATGTTGGTGTAAAAACACGGTTGATTATTATAGTGCATTAGAACAAAGTTTCCTATGGATTCAACGGCAGGAAATCCAAGTTAACTCATTTACATGACATTATTTTTTCCATGAAGCAAAGTTAACACATCTATCAATTGGTACATTTTGGAGTGACTAAGAAGGATCCATGCTTATTCGTTTTCACGTGTTAAATTTGTTTAAATCTTGCTCAAACCTAGGATTTCACCAAGATTGAAATGGGCATGAAAATTCAAAAAAAAAATGAAATACCAATGCACATAGTCTTCTTCTGTCATATAGTAAGCATTCAAGATGATAAACAAGGTCTAGACATATTCAAACCAGGCAAATCATGTATCTACTCCCTAACGACCCTAAACTCCGTCTTATGAAGTAAGGCATGAAGAGAAGTGGTTTTGGGTTTCAAACATGCAAATTTCAAAAACCCCCCAAAAGCTTCATTTTAGAGTGACTAAGAAGGATCGAGGCTTACCTTTTCATTTTCATGTTTTAAACTTGTTTAAATCTTGGTCAAACCTAGCTAGTATTTGACCAAGATTCAAATGGGCATGCATAAAATTCAAAAAAAATCAGAAAAATGAAAAACCAAAGCACATAGCCTTCTTATGTCATATAGTAAGAATTCAAGTTGATAAACAAGGTCTAGACGTATTCAAACTAGACAAATCATGTATCTACCCCTAACACTCTAAACTCTGTCTTATGAAGTCAATTAAGCATGAAGAGAAGTGGTTTTGGGTTTCAAACATGGAAATTTCAAAAACCTCCCAAAAGCTTCATTTTAGAGTGACTAAGAAGGATCCATGCTTACCTTTTAATTTTCAGATTTTAAACTTGTTTAAATCTTTGTGAAACCTAGGATTTGACCAAGATTCAAATGGGCATAAAAATTCAGGAAAAAACCAAAAGATTGATAAACCAAAGCACATAGCATTCTTATGTTATACAGTAAGCATTCAAGTTGATTAACAAGGTCTAGACATATTCAAACTAGAAAATCATGTATATATCTGTCCCTAACCTTAAACTCTGTCTTATATATGAAATCAATCATGAAGAGAAGTGGTTTGGGTTTCAAACATGAAAATTTCAAGAACATCCCAAAAGCCGCTTCATTTTAGAGTGACTAAGAAGGATCCATGCTTACCTTTTCGTTTTCATATTATATACTTGTTTAAATCCAGGTCAAACATAGGATTTGACCAAGATTCAAATGGGCATAAAATAAAATAAAATAGAAGAATGAAAAACAAAAGCACATAGTCTTCGTATGTCATATATATAGTAAGCTTTCAAGTTGATAAACAAGGTTTAGACATGTTCAAACCAGACAAATCATGTATCTACCCCCCTAACCATAAACTCGATCGATCTTATGAAGTCTAGCCTGAAGAGAAGTCGTATTGGTTTCAAACATGAAAATTTCAAGAACCTCCCAAAATCTTCAAATGGGCATAATATTCAAAAAAACCAGAAAAATGAAAAACCAAAGCACATAGCCTTCTTATGTCATATAGTAAGAATTCAAGTTGATAAACAAGGTCTAGACATATTCAAACTAGACAAATCATGTATCTACCCCTAACACTCTAAACTCTGTCTTATGAAGTCAAGCATGAAGAGAAGTGGTTTTGGGTTTCAAACATGGAAATTTCAAAAACCTCCCAAAAGCTTCATTTTAGAGTGACTAAGAAGGATCCATGCTTACCTTTTAATTTTCAGATTTTAAACTTGTTTAAATCTTTGTGAAACCTAGGATTTGACCAAGATTCAAATGGGCATAAAAATTTAGGAAAAAACCAAAAGAATGATAAACCAAAGCACATAGCATTCTTATGTCATATAGTAAGCATTCAAGTTGATAAATAAGGTCTAGACATATTCAAACTAGAAAATCATGTATATATCTGCCCCTAACCCTAAACTCTGTCTTATATATGAAGCAATCATGAAGAGAAGTGGTTTTGGGTTTCAAACATGAAAATTTCAAGAACATCCCAAAAGTCGCTTCATTTTAGAGTGACTAAGAAGGATCCAGGCTTACCTTTTCGTTTTCACATTTTATACTTGTTTAAATCCAGGTCAAACATAGGATTTGACCAAGATTCAAATGGGCATAAAATAAAAAAAATAGAAGAATGAAAAACAAAAGCACATAGTCTTCTTATGTCATATAGTAAGCCTTGCAAGTTGGTAAACAAGGTTTAGACATGTTCAAAACAGACAAATCATGTATCTAGCCCCTAACCCTAAACTCGGTCTTATGATGCCTAGCATGAAGAGAAGTCGTTTTGGGTTTCAAACGTTTAAGCCAAAAGCCCCATTTCATATATTTCAAATTTGGTTCAAATTTGAAAGACATACAAGTTATAGCACACATAGTGCATACATGTTCACACATTCTGCACTAGATGCTAATTAACCCTATAGTTTGAGGCCATTTGGATGAGGTCGAAAAAAATCTTGGATTAGAAATGGGGTTGTTCGAACCCCGTAGTTGGATTTTTTATGAACTTGATCTGTAGTACTGGGCAAAACCCTAGTTTAACGTATTTAATTATAGATTCGTAGGTTGATTTTTCTACCTTTTTATTATTATTACTATGCAGCACATGTGTGTTTGCCCGTCGAGTGAAACTCGGAGGAAGAGGGATCACTCGGAAGGAGAGAAGAAGGGAGAGCATTATGGTGTCTCCCCTTTTTCGGGTGATGATGTTGACTTTTGTGCAGGGTTTGTCAGTGAGCAGGAGGTGCGAGCGAGCGAGCGAGCGAGCGAGTCGAGCGAGGCCGAGAATGAGAGAGATTTGTTTTTTTTTGTGAGAGGGACAACCGAAGGATCCAGAAGGACCCACAGATTTCCAAAACGCATCCTGATGCGTCTTCTCTTGACAAAGAAGATGGCTTGGAGTTTGCGTACCTACTGCACTTGACTTGTGCTCACTGAAGTGTGGGACCTCACGCATGGGCGCCACACGTAAGTGACAGACCTGTTGGCAATGTTGGTGTAAAAACACGGTTGATTATTATAGTGCATTAGAACAAAGTTTCCTATGGATTCAACGGCAGGAAATCCAAGTTAACTCATTTACATGACATTATTTTTTCCATGAAGCAAAGTTAACACATCTATCAATTGGTACATTTTGGAGTGACTAAGAAGGATCCATGCTTATTCGTTTTCACGTGTTAAATTTGTTTAAATCTTGCTCAAACCTAGGATTTCACCAAGATTGAAATGGGCATGAAAATTCAAAAAAAAATGAAATACCAATGCACATAGTCTTCTTCTGTCATATAGTAAGCATTCAAGATGATAAACAAGGTCTAGACATATTCAAACCAGGCAAATCATGTATCTACTCCCTAACGACCCTAAACTCCGTCTTATGAAGTAAGGCATGAAGAGAAGTGGTTTTGGGTTTCAAACATGCAAATTTCAAAAACCCCCCAAAAGCTTCATTTTAGAGTGACTAAGAAGGATCGAGGCTTACCTTTTCATTTTCATGTTTTAAACTTGTTTAAATCTTGGTCAAACCTAGCTAGTATTTGACCAAGATTCAAATGGGCATGCATAAAATTCAAAAAAAACAGAAAAATGAAAAACCAAAGCACATAGCCTTCTTATGTCATATAGTAAGAATTCAAGTTGATAAACAAGGTCTAGACGTATTCAAACTAGACAAATCATGTATCTACCCCTAACACTCTAAACTCTGTCTTATGAAGTCAATTAAGCATGAAGAGAAGTGGTTTTGGGTTTCAAACATGGAAATTTCAAAAACCTCCCAAAAGCTTCATTTTAGAGTGACTAAGAAGGATCCATGCTTACCTTTTAATTTTCAGATTTTAAACTTGTTTAAATCTTTGTGAAACCTAGGATTTGACCAAGATTCAAATGGGCATAAAAATTCAGGAAAAAACCAAAAGATTGATAAACCAAAGCACATAGCATTCTTATGTCATACAGTAAGCATTCAAGTTGATTAACAAGGTCTAGACATATTCAAACTAGAAAATCATGTATATATCTGTCCCTAACCTTAAACTCTGTCTTATATATGAAGTCAATCATGAAGAGAAGTGGTTTGGGTTTCAAACATGAAAAATTTCAAGAACATCCCAAAAGCCGCTTCATTTTAGAGTGACTAAGAAGGATCCATGCTTACCTTTTCGTTTTCATATTATATACTTGTTTAAATCCAGGTCAAACATAGGATTTGACCAAGATTCAAATGGGCATAAAATAAAATAAAATAGAAGAATGAAAAACAAAAGCACATAGTCTTCGTATGTCATATATATAGTAAGCTTTCAAGTTGATAAACAAGGTTTAGACATGTTCAAACCAGACAAATCATGTATCTACCCCCTAACCATAAACTCGATCGATCTTATGAAGTCTAGCCTGAAGAGAAGTCGTATTGGTTTCAAACATGAAAATTTCAAGAACCTCCCAAAATCTTCAAATGGGCATAATATTCAAAAAAACCAGAAAAATGAAAAACCAAAGCACATAGCCTTCTTATGTCATATAGTAAGAATTCAAGTTGATAAACAAGGTCTAGACATATTCAAACTAGACAAATCATGTATCTACCCCTAACACTCTAAACTCTGTCTTATGAAGTCAAGCATGAAGAGAAGTGGTTTTTGGGTTTCAAACATGGAAATATCAAAAACCTCCCAAAAGCTTCATTTTAGAGTGACTAAGAAGGATCCATGCTTACCTTTTAATTTTCAGATTTTAAACTTGTTTAAATCTTTGTGAAACCTAGGATTTGACCAAGATTCAAATGGGCATAAAAATTCAGGAAAAAACCAAAAGAATGATAAACCAAAGCACATAGCATTCTTATGTCATATAGTAAGCATTCAAGTTGATAAATAAGGTCTAGACATATTCAAACTAGAAAATCATGTATATATATATCTGCCCCTAACCCTAAACTCTGTCTTATATATGAAGCAATCATGAAGAGAAGTGGTTTTGGGTTTCAAACATGAAAATTTCAAGAACATCCCAAAAGTCGCTTCATTTTAGAGTGACTAAGAAGGATCCAGGCTTACCTTTTCGTTTTCATATTTTATACTTGTTTAAATCCAGGTCAAACATAGGATTTGACCAAGATTCAAATGGGCATAAAATAAAAAAATAGAAGAATGAAAAACAAAAGCACATAGTCTTCTTATGTCATATAGTAAGCCTTGCAAGTTGGTAAACAAGGTTTAGACATGTTCAAACCAGACAAATCATGTATCTAGCCCCTAACCATAAACTCGGTCGATCTTATGAAGTCTAGCATGAAGAGAAGTCGTATTGGTTTCAAACATGAAAATTTCAAGAACCACCCAAAATCTTCAAATGGGCATATAACATTCAAAAAACTAGAAAAATGAAAAACCAAAGCACATATATATCCTTCTTATGTCATATAGTAAGCATTCAAGTTGATAAACAAGCATGTCTAGACATATTCAAACCCGACAAATCATGTATCTAGCTACCCCCTAACCCTAAACTCTGCATGTCTTATGAAGTCAACCATGAAGAGAAGTGGTTTTGGGTTTCAAACATTGAGATTTCAAGAACCCCCCAAAAGCTTCATTTTAGAATGACTAGCTAGGAAGGATCCAGGCTTACCTTTTCATTTTCATGTTATAGACTTGTTTAAATCTTGGTCAAACCTAGGATTTGACCAAGATTCAAATGGGCATAAACATTCAAAAAAATCAAAAAATCAAAAACCAAAGCTAGCACATATAGTCTTCTTATGTCATATATATAGTAAGAATTGAAGTTGATAAACAAGGTCTAGACATATTCAAACTAGACAAATCATGTATCTACCCCCTAAAGCCCTAAACTAGCTTTGTCTTATGAAGTCAAGCATGAAGAGAAGTGTTTTTGGGTTTCAGACATGGAAATTTTGAAAACCTCCCAAAAACTTCATCTTAGAGTGACAAAGAAGGATCCAAGCTTACCTTTTCATTTTCATGTTTTAAGCTTGTTTAAATATTGGTCAAGCCTAGGATTTGACCAAGATTCAAATGGGCTTAAAAATTCAGGAAAAATAAAAAAAAAAAACCAAAGCACATAGTCTTCTTACGTCATATATATCTATAGTAAGCATATTCAAGTAGATAAACAAGGTATAGACATATTCAAAACAGACAAATCCTGTATCTACCCCCTAACCCTAAACTCGGTCTTATGATGCCTAGCATGAAGAGAAGTCGTTTTGGGTTTCAAACGTTTAAGCCAAAAGCCCCATTTCATATATTTCAAATTTGGTTCAAATTTGAAAGACATACAAGTTATAGCACACATAGTGCATACATGTTCACACATTCTGCACTAGATGCTAATTAACCCTATAGTTTGAGGCCATTTGGATGAGGTCGAAAAAAATCTTGGATTAGAAATGGGGTTGTTCGAACCCCGTAGTTGGATTTTTTATGAACTTGATCTGTAGTACTGGGCAAAACCCTAGTTTAACGTATTTAATTATAGATTCGTAGGTTGATTTTTCTACCTTTTTATTATTATTACTATGCAGCACATGTGTGTTTGCCCGTCGAGTGAAACTCGGAGGAAGAGGGATCACTCGGAAGGAGAGAAGAAGGGAGAGCATTATGGTGTCTCCCCTTTTTCGGGTGATGATGTTGACTTTTGTGCAGGGTTTGTCAGTGAGCAGGAGGTGCGAGCGAGCGAGCGAGCGAGCGAGTCGAGCGAGGCCGAGAATGAGAGAGATTTGTTTTTTTTTTTGTGAGAGGGACAACCGAAGGATCCAGAAGGACCCACAGATTTCCAAAACGCATCCTGATGCGTCTTCTCTTGACAAAGAAGATGGCTTGGAGTTTGCGTACCTACTGCACTTGACTTGTGCTCACTGAAGTGTGGGACCTCACGCATGGGCGCCACACGTAAGTGACAGACCTGTTGGCAATGTTGGTGTAAAAACACGGTTGATTATTATAGTGCATTAGAACAAAGTTTCCTATGGATTCAACGGCAGGAAATCCAAGTTAACTCATTTACATGACATTATTTTTTCCATGAAGCAAAGTTAACACATCTATCAATTGGTACATTTTGGAGTGACTAAGAAGGATCCATGCTTATTCGTTTTCACGTGTTAAATTTGTTTAAATCTTGCTCAAACCTAGGATTTCACCAAGATTGAAATGGGCATGAAAATTCAAAAAAAAATGAAATACCAATGCACATAGTCTTCTTCTGTCATATAGTAAGCATTCAAGATGATAAACAAGGTCTAGACATATTCAAACCAGGCAAATCATGTATCTACTCCCTAACGACCCTAAACTCCGTCTTATGAAGTAAGGCATGAAGAGAAGTGGTTTTGGGTTTCAAACATGCAAATTTCAAAAACCCCCCAAAAGCTTCATTTTAGAGTGACTAAGAAGGATCGAGGCTTACCTTTTCATTTTCATGTTTTAAACTTGTTTAAATCTTGGTCAAACCTAGCTAGTATTTGACCAAGATTCAAATGGGCATGCATAAAATTCAAAAAAAATCAGAAAAATGAAAAACCAAAGCACATAGCCTTCTTATGTCATATAGTAAGAATTCAAGTTGATAAACAAGGTCTAGACGTATTCAAACTAGACAAATCATGTATCTACCCCTAACACTCTAAACTCTGTCTTATGAAGTCAATTAAGCATGAAGAGAAGTGGTTTTGGGTTTCAAACATGGAAATTTCAAAAACCTCCCAAAAGCTTCATTTTAGAGTGACTAAGAAGGATCCATGCTTACCTTTCAATTTTCAGATTTTAAACTTGTTTAAATCTTTGTGAAACCTAGGATTTGACCAAGATTCAAATGGGCATAAAAATTCAGGAAAAAACCAAAAGATTGATAAACCAAAGCACATAGCATTCTTATGTCATACAGTAAGCATTCAAGTTGATTAACAAGGTCTAGACATATTCAAACTAGAAAATCATGTATATATCTGTCCCTAACCTTAAACTCTGTCTTATATATGAAGTCAATCATGAAGAGAAGTGGTTTGGGTTTCAAACATGAAAATTTCAAGAACATCCCAAAAGCCGCTTCATTTTAGAGTGACTAAGAAGGATCCATGCTTACCTTTTCGTTTTCATATTATATACTTGTTTAAATCCAGGTCAAACATAGGATTTGACCAAGATTCAAATGGGCATAAAATAAAATAAAATAGAAGAATGAAAAACAAAAGCACATAGTCTTCGTATGTCATATATATAGTAAGCTTTCAAGTTGATAAACAAGGTTTAGACATGTTCAAACCAGACAAATCATGTATCTACCCCCTAACCATAAACTCGATCGATCTTATGAAGTCTAGCCTGAAGAGAAGTCGTATTGGTTTCAAACATGAAAATTTCAAGAACCTCCCAAAATCTTCAAATGGGCATAATATTCAAAAAAACCAGAAAAATGAAAAACCAAAGCACATAGCCTTCTTATGTCATATAGTAAGAATTCAAGTTGATAAACAAGGTCTAGACATATTCAAACTAGACAAATCATGTATCTACCCCTAACACTCTAAACTCTGTCTTATGAAGTCAAGCATGAAGAGAAGTGGTTTTTGGGTTTCAAACATGGAAATTTCAAAAACCTCCCAAAAGCTTCATTTTAGAGTGACTAAGAAGGATCCATGCTTACCTTTTAATTTTCAGATTTTAAACTTGTTTAAATCTTTGTGAAACCTAGGATTTGACCAAGATTCAAATGGGCATAAAAATTCAGGAAAAAACCAAAAGAATGATAAACCAAAGCACATAGCATTCTTATGTCATATAGTAAGCATTCAAGTTGATAAATAAGGTCTAGACATATTCAAACTAGAAAATCATGTATATATCTGCCCCTAACCCTAAACTCTGTCTTATATATGAAGCAATCATGAAGAGAAGTGGTTTTGGGTTTCAAACATGAAAATTTCAAGAACATCCCAAAAGTCGCTTCATTTTAGAGTGACTAAGAAGGATCCAGGCTTACCTTTTCGTTTTCATATTTTATACTTGTTTAAATCCAGGTCAAACATAGGATTTGACCAAGATTCAAATGGGCATAAAATTAAAAAAATAGAAGAATGAAAAACAAAAGCACATAGTCTTCTTATGTCATATAGTAAGCCTTGCAAGTTGGTAAACAAGGTTTAGACATGTTCAAACCAGACAAATCATGTATCTAGCCCCTAACCATAAACTCGGTCGATCTTATGAAGTCTAGCATGAAGAGAAGTCGTATTGGTTTCAAACATTAAAATTTCAAGAACCACCCAAAATCTTCAAATGGGCATATAACATTCAAAAAACTAGAAAAATGAAAAACCAAAGCACATATATAGCCTTCTTATGTCATATAGTAAGCATTCAAGTTGATAAACAAGCATGTCTATACATATTCAAACCCGACAAATCATGTATCTACCCCCTAACCCTAAACTCTGCATGTCTTATGAAGTCAACCATGAAGAGAAGTGGTTTTGGGTTTCAAACATTGAGATTTCAAGAACCCCCCAAAAGCTTCATTTTAGAATGACTAGCTAGGAAGGATCCAGGCTTACCTTTTCATTTTCATGTTATAGACTTGTTTAAATCTTGGTCAAACCTAGGATTTGACCAAGATTCAAATGGGCATAAACATTCAAAAAAATCAAAAAATCAAAAACCAAAGCTAGCACATATAGTCTTCTTATGTCATATAGTAAGAATTGAAGTTGATAAACAAGGTCTAGACATATTCAAACTAGACAAATCATGTATCTACCCCCTAAAGCCCTAAACTAGCTTTGTCTTATGAAGTCAAGCATGAAGAGAAGTGTTTTTGGGTTTCAGACATGGAAATTTTGAAAACCTCCCAAAAACTTCATCTTAGAGTGACAAAGAAGGATCCAAGCTTACCTTTTCATTTTCATGTTTTAAGCTTGTTTAAATATTGGTCAAGCCTAGGATTTGACCAAGATTCAAATGGGCATAAAAATTCTGGAAAAATAAAAAAAAACCAAAGCACATAGTCTTCTTACGTCATATATATCTATAGTAAGCATATTCAAGTAGATAAACAAGGTATAGACATATTCAAAACAGACAAATCATGTATCTACCCCCTAACCCTAAACTCGGTCTTATGATGCCTAGCATGAAGAGAAGTCGTTTTGGGTTTCAAACGTTTAAGCCAAAAGCCCCATTTCATATATTTCAAATTTGGTTCAAATTTGAAAGACATACAAGTTATAGCACACATAGTGCATACATGTTCACACATTCTGCACTAGATGCTAATTAACCCTATAGTTTGAGGCCATTTGGATGAGGTCGAAAAAAATCTTGGATTAGAAATGGGGTTGTTCGAACCCCGTAGTTGGATTTTTTATGAACTTGATCTGTAGTACTGGGCAAAACCCTAGTTTAACGTATTTAATTATAGATTCGTAGGTTGATTTTTCTACCTTTTTATTATTATTACTATGCAGCACATGTGTGTTTGCCCGTCGAGTGAAACTCGGAGGAAGAGGGATCACTCGGAAGGAGAGAAGAAGGGAGAGCATTATGGTGTCTCCCCTTTTTCGGGTGATGTTGTCTTTTGTGCAGGGTTTGTCAGTGAGCAGAGGTGCGAGCGAGCGAGCGAGTCGAGCGCCGAGAATGAGAGAGATTTGTTTTTTTTTTTGTGAGAGGGACAACCGAAGGATCCAGAAGGACCCACAGATTTCCAAAACGCATCCTGATGCGTCTTCTCTTGACAAAGAAGATGGCTTGGAGTTTGCGTACCTACTGCACTTGACTTGTGCTCACTGAAGTGTGGGACCTCACGCATGGGCGCCACACGTAAGTGACAGACCTGTTGGCAATGTTGGTGTAAAAACACGGTTGATTATTATAGTGCATTAGAACAAAGTTTCCTATGGATTCAACGGCAGGAAATCCAAGTTAACTCATTTACATGACATTATTTTTTCCATGAAGCAAAGTTAACACATCTATCAATTGGTACATTTTGGAGTGACTAAGAAGGATCCATGCTTATTCGTTTTCACGTGTTAAATTTGTTTAAATCTTGCTCAAACCTAGGATTTCACCAAGATTGAAATGGGCATGAAAATTCAAAAAAAAATGAAATACCAATGCACATAGTCTTCTTCTGTCATATAGTAAGCATTCAAGATGATAAACAAGGTCTAGACATATTCAAACCAGGCAAATCATGTATCTACTCCCTAACGACCCTAAACTCCGTCTTATGAAGTAAGGCATGAAGAGAAGTGGTTTTGGGTTTCAAACATGCAAATTTCAAAAACCCCCCAAAAGCTTCATTTTAGAGTGACTAAGAAGGATCGAGGCTTACCTTTTCATTTTCATGTTTTAAACTTGTTTAAATCTTGGTCAAACCTAGCTAGTATTTGACCAAGATTCAAATGGGCATGCATAAAATTCAAAAAAAATCAGAAAAATGAAAAACCAAAGCACATAGCCTTCTTATGTCATATAGTAAGAATTCAAGTTGATAAACAAGGTCTAGACGTATTCAAACTAGACAAATCATGTATCTACCCCTAACACTCTAAACTCTGTCTTATGAAGTCAATTAAGCATGAAGAGAAGTGGTTTTGGGTTTCAAACATGGAAATTTCAAAAACCTCCCAAAAGCTTCATTTTAGAGTGACTAAGAAGGATCCATGCTTACCTTTTAATTTTCAGATTTTAAACTTGTTTAAATCTTTGTGAAACCTAGGATTTGACCAAGATTCAAATGGGCATAAAAATTCAGGAAAAAACCAAAAGAATGATAAACCAAAGCACGTACATAGCATTCTTATGTCATATAGTAAGCATTCAAGTTGATAAATAAGGTCTAGACATATTCAAACTAGAAAATCATGTATATATCTGCCCCTAACCCTAAACTCTGTCTTATATATGAAGCAATCATGAAGAGAAGTGGTTTTGGGTTTCAAACATGAAAATTTCAAGAACATCCCAAAAGTCGCTTCATTTTAGAGTGACTAAGAAGGATCCAGGCTTACCTTTTCGTTTTCATATTTTATACTTGTTTAAATCCAGGTCAAACATAGGATTTGACCAATATTCAAATGGGCATAAAATAAAAAAATAGAAGAATGAAAAACAAAAGCACATAGTCTTCTTATGTCATATAGTAAGCCTTGCAAGTTGGTAAACAAGGTTTAGACATGTTCAAACCAGACAAATCATGTATCTAGCCCCTAACCATAAACTCGGTCGATCTTATGAAGTCTAGCATGAAGAGAAGTCGTATTGGTTTCAAACATGAAAATTTCAAGAACCACCCAAAATCTTCAAATGGGCATATAACATTCAAAAAACTAGAAAAATGAAAAACCAAAGCACATATATAGCCTTCTTATGTCATATAGTAAGCATTCAAGTTGATAAACAAGCATGTCTAGACATATTCAAACCCGACAAATCATGTATCTACCCCTAACCCTAAACTCTGCATGTCTTATGAAGTCAACCATGAAGAGATGTGGTTTTTGGGTTTCAAACATTGAGATTTCAAGAACCCCCCCAAAAGCTTCATTTTAGAATGACTAGCTAGGAAGGATCCATGCTTACCTTTTCACTTTCATGTTTTAAACTTGTTTAAATCTTGGTCAAACCTAGGATTTGACCAAGATTCAAATGGGCATATATAAACATTCAGAAAAAACAAAAACCAAAAACCAAAGCACATATATATATAGCCTTCTTATGTCATATATATATATATAGTAAGCATTCAAGTTGATGAACAAGGTCTAGACATATTCAAAACAGAAAAGGCATGTATCTACCCCTAACCCTTAACTTTGTCTTATGAAGTCAAGCATGAAGAGAAGTGGTTTCGGGTTTCAAACATGGAAATTTCTAAAACTTCCCAAAAGCTTAATTTTAGAGTGACTAGGAAGGATCCAGGCTTACCTTTTCATTTTCATGTTTTAAGTTTGTTTAAATCCTAGTCAAACCTAGGATTTGACCAAGATTCAAATGAGCATAAAAATTCGTAAAAAATCAAAAAAAATGAAAACCCAAAGCACATAGCCTTCTTACGTCATATATATAGTAATTAACAATCAGGTTGATAAACAAGGTATAGACATATTCAAAACATACAAATCATGTACTCCGTATCTACCCCCAACCCTAAACTATGTTTTTGGGGGATTTCTTTGACGAAGTTATAACACCCCCACATTTCACATTGGAATTACTTTCAGTAAATCAGCATAAAGTCGTTTAAATGTGCGAAACTATCTTGAAAGTACTAAAACCGTAAAAGTTGGGAATTGGCACTAAAATATGGCGTAATTTATCTAAAAAATGTAGAGTTGCCAGTTTGACCCGTATCTTATATGTACACCATTCACAAAATAAACATATTTTGTCATCTAGAAAATGAAAAAAAAAATTTATACCGAAAAGTTGAAAAGTCTAGTCATTAACATTGTTGGGAATGGCAAGATGCACCACCATGCCCAATTTGGGCACATTGTAACAAACTGTGCCACAAATATGGCCATAACTATATCATTTGGCTTGCAAACCATGAATCTTCATACACGATAGTCCGCTTTGTGAAGACATTTTGTTTTTCACTACCCTATCACATGTTTCTTATTTTCCCTGTCAACTAACACATACAAGCACACTCCATGTAGAAGGGTTTCATTTTTCAGGTTTTCTTCAGTTTCATTTATTTATTTCAAAACCAGGTCAAAATGTTTTACATGATTATCCTGCAAAGGGGTTGAATATTTCAGTACTATCGCTGGTTTCTATATATAGTAAGTAATATGTATATAAAAATTATTTATGGGGACTTGTAGGACCAAGTTATAACATATCTACAATTCAAATTTGAATTACTTTGAATAAATCAGCATAAAGTCATTTAAATGTGCGAAACTAGCTAGAAAGCACTAAAAACCGTAAATTTGGGATTTGTCATTAAAATATGGCGTAATTTATTTAAAAAATGTAGATGCGCCATTTTGACCCATATCTTTTCTACCCCATGCACAAAAAAACATATTTTATCATCTAGAAAATGAAAAACGATTTTTTATACCGAAAACTTGAAAAGTCTAGTCATCAACATTGTTAGAAATGGCAAGATGCACCACCATGCCCAATTAGGGAACACTATAACAAACAATGTTGTCCAGGGATAATCAAACTTGGTAATATGAACTATGAGATTGAACAAAACGTTATATTTGGTTTACCCTTTGAACCTCCTAACTTACCACAACATTGACTTCTTATTTTTATTTACAAATAGGAGGCGACGTTCCCGTCGACAGCGAGGCGCCTGTGGTGACTTCGTCAATTTCAAGATTCAATCCGCCGGCTCAGTCTTCCGGAGGTGCTCATAGGGGTAGGGTGTGCGTGTGTGTGTTCATAGGGATGAGTGTATACGCGTGTATGTGAGCATCTGCGTTTGTACTGTGTTTCTCAAAAAAATATGTTTTTTATTATCTCAATCAATTAGCATTTGATTTTAAAAAACTACCATAATAATTCATGAGAAAGCGTTGAACAAGTTTCAGAATGTAATTTTAGACTTGATAGTTGATATGACCAATAATAGACTTAAATTAAATTGGATTTCAAAGTTCAGATTTTATAAGCGAATATAGTTTCATGTTGCAGATTATGTATTAGCTTGAGGGGCACCCCTAGAATAAAGTAGGTCGGTCACTTACGTGTGGTCCCATGCGTGTAGGTCCCACACATCAGTGAGCACAAGTCACGTGCGGTAGGTAGGCAAACTCCCAGCAATCTTCTTTGTCAAGTAAAGACTCGTCGTCAAGACTCTCTCTCTCTCTCTCTCTCTCTCTCTCTCTCCCTTTTGTCGCTGAAAAAAATGAATATTAGACGGGCGCGTAGCCTGCACTGCAGGTCTACATAACTGAAACCCTGTGTGCCAGTCAACATCACTCACCGAAAAAAGTGAAGCATTTCTTTTCACCATAAATAACAGCGGCCCCGTGAGGCACTGCTCTCCCTTTCTCTTAATTTCTCCTTCCGTGTGATCCCTCTTCCACCTTTTATCCTTTGCACGATCGAAACTCCACTTATTGTTGTCATTGTTGCACAAAACACTCACTTAACCTGTTCTTTTGCACATATCACCAACTCATGTATTTGTTGCACAAAGGTCTAAATCTGTCGCTAAGCTACTTTACTCTAAATCTGATGACCGGGACCTAGAAGGTAGTGATATCCCTTGTGTAGTGTGTTTTTTAGAACTCTAAAAGAATATGAAAATATTTTAGCAATTGAAATAATATAAATTAACTAATATGGGATCGATAGTCATGAAATATATTTTCTACTATCCGGCCAATATCAAGTGTCATGAAATATATTCATTGTAAACTTAGTGATAATCACTCGAGTTTGATATGAATGGCCTAGCTAGCTATGGGCATCTCCCACTATATATGTTGTCCACACGACCAAGCAACAAGCATCCATGAGGAAAGTTTCTTATGGGTGACTTTCATCTCTGCCGCAAAACACGCGCCGAAATTGTTGGCGCGTCCCATTTTCAAGCTACCCCAAAACCTGCGGTTTGCCCGTCGGCCTATAAACATCGGTCCACAGAGGATATTTCCCTGTAGAGCACAATTCGAACACCACATCTTTCTCATGCTTCTACCAGGCACACTCCCACGACGACGGCCGTGCCCCACCGCCCCTCCTCACCATCACTGCCTTCTCACCGGCCACCGTAGTGACCGACCACGTTTTACCGGCTCCCTTGCTGCCTAGCAAGCCGGATTAGCTTCCTCGACGCCGACGTTCACCGCGCCATATCTCCTCCGGATCTGCTTCCCCGACTCTGTAGTCCACCTCACCGGAGATCGAGATGGGCAAAAAACGCGGCCCCAAAGTCGACCACCCCCAACCAAAGAGTAAATCCGCCCGGGCCTCAGACGAAGGTTGATGAATACTTTACATGTCCGCTTTTGTTATATGCATTTGATTTCTTACACTAGTTTTCGTTGCTTTCTTGCAATGCATTCTTGCTGATATTAGATCAGTGTAGATAGTTGTTTGCCGCGTAGCTATATGAGATCTTAACCTTACATCTGCTGATCGAGAGGAAGATCGAGGTTATGTCCGCTTTCGTTATGCATTTCTTTTCCGAGAATCACTTCTGTGTGATATGTTTTGGGGGTTTGAAGTATGCATTTTACAAAGGTTATGATAGCAGTCAAGCTAGCAGAGCAATTTGTTGATAGTATTAAACTGCCTGTATTTTTTTTATCTCGGAACTCTGCTGATCGTAACCTTACATCTGCTGATGGAGAGGCAGAGCTTATGTCCGCTTTCGTTACGCATTTCTTTTCCAAATATCACTTCTGTGCGGTACTTTTTTGGGGTTTGAACGTCCCAAATTAGTTGTCCCAAATTTTTTTAAATATGAATGTATCTAGACATGTTTTAGTGTCTTGATGCATCCATATTTTAACAAACTTGAGACAACTAATTTAGGACGGAGGATAGTACATTACTACCTCCACCCCAAACCTGAAGGCTTATTTATAAAAGTCAAACCAAGTAAAGTTTGACCAAACTTTCAGAACAATCTATCAAGAAATATAATATTTTGTAGATACCGTACGAAAATATATTCGTTATCTATTTAATGATATTAAATTTGTATTTTGCATGTTAATGATTTTTGATAAAAACTTCGGGATGGTGGTAGTACGTATTACAAAGGTTATGATAGCAGTCAAGCTAGGAGAGCAATTTATTGATAGTATTAAACTGCCTGTATTTTTTTCTATTTGCAACTCTGTGTGCGCCATGTGGAATTGCATGCTCTAGCCAGTTCATCCAATGAGGTTTTATCACTTAACACCAGAAGTTCAGGATTTTTTTTATCACAGAACCACAACCCTAGAAATTTGTATCACAAAACACTAACATTTGGGGTAATTGTTTCGCAGAATACACGATCTCTGTTTGATAGCCCATTAGTGACCTCCGGCCACCGTCAGTTTAAGAGTGACCGCAGGAGAAAGACAATTAGACTTTATTTTGTGGTATTTGCTGTTAAACGCAAATACAAAGCTGTTTGTCAACACTAGTTGTTAAATCTTAAGTCCAGACAGTTCAAAATAAAATCTTATGTCCAGGGTAGTTGTATTGGTAAACATTATCAAAACCTTATGCTGGTACAGAATATATTACCCAAATCTCATGTTCTTGTGTGGTTATAATTTCTTGTGGATATTTGTCATATGGTAATTCATTTGTGTGTAGCATATGTAACAAGTGTGACTCATATTCTCATTTCCACAGAGTGTCTACAAAATTTCACACCAAAATTCATTTGTTTGTAGCAAACATGCTCACGTACTGTAAATTGGTGTCACGCTGTAGGGTCATGCTCTTGTCAAGCCGACTAATGACAAATAATGTGTTATGTGAAATAATTTCCCCAAATGTTGGTGTTTTGTGATTAAAAATCCCCAACTTGTGGTGCTAAGTGATAAAACCACTCATTCAATAGACCGAGCCTTAGGCATGTATCATTAGATATTTTTTTAGGAAGGCTGCAAATATTTATTTTGAATACTGCGTTGCTACTTGCTAGGATTTGAACTCAGGACCTTGTAGGTCTGATACCATTTCGAATTGCATGCTCTAGCAAGTTCATCCAATAGATCGATCTGTTGGAATTTGGAAGACCCTAGGCAATTATATTAAGCACACGCCATTCCATATGGTTAACCATTGGCATGAAAATGACACTTATATGTGTTTGAGTCTATATGTGGATTGCTTAGCCCTTTCCATCAGTTCGGACTTTTGGTTGCGTTGGCTACTGCATGAAGCTTGACATCATACTTATCCTAAAAATTGTTGCTGCTGCCCTTTGTTGCCCAACATAAATTATTTTTGAGCCATAATTTGTTTGCCCTTTCCATCAGTCCGGACTTCCGGTTGCGTTGGCTAGTGCATGAAGCTTGACAATATGAACATCAATTATTTTTGAGCCATAGTTTGTTTGTCATTACACCTTTTGAGCAGTCTCACTGCTACTATTAATTTGTTCTTATATGCACAGTTCCATGATAAATCTCATCTGCATTTCTCGCCAATGCATGTTAGGTCTTCCACTCGAGAATGAGTACGAAGAGCAACGGAGGCAAACTATTCTGCATAATAGCCGAGTTGCAGCCTCGTTGGGCCTAACACTACATCCTTCTACAAGGTCTAGTGCAAAAACGCCACCCACCTCCCTCACAAAGGATACGGAACATTCCTCTGATTCAGAATTTGATCCTGCTGATTGTGATGGCGAGCTGACTCAGGAAGATGCCCTGGTCGACTATCGTCTGCAACACAACAAGGTGAGTTTTCTCTGTCCTGTCATCGAATTATTTGTCCCAACTTCCATTTGTTGTATCCCAGTCCTACCAAATATGTTACCCATGCCATGTTCAATCTCATTACTACAATTTTTCCTGCTTAGTTAACGCCTCATATATGTTTTGGCATATGTTGCCTGACTGTTTTTCCATTCCATCTGCATATCATCATCATATAATATTGTACATTGAAATATCATTTATGTGTGACAGGCATCTGCAGATTCGGGAAAGAACTTTTCAAGAACGAATAGGAGGAAGAACACTCAACAGGAACCTCAGGCTGATACCGGAGGATGGGTGACAGTGCGTAATAAAAAAAGAGTTAAGCCTGATGCTCGTGCTGCTCCTCCTATTACAAGGTCTAACAAGAGACTGACACGAGGTGGCGAACAGGCCAAGAATGATAACAGTAAAAGGTCTCGTAAAAACCACAAACCATCGAATCAGACAGAAGTAGCCCCAGCATGTACCAGCCCACACATTCCACAACCACCAGTTGCCAATACTGATTCTCAGCAACAATTGCCAACAGAACCAGTTTCCACAGCAAATTCTAGCCAAGAATTGGCACCATCAGGAGTGGTGGTAGGTAATAATGGCCAAGGACACATGATGCTAGTCCCAGATGATACAGCCTCAAATGTCCAAACAGTGCTGCCACAACACCAGCAAACTGGTGATGATCTCCCTCCGACCCTTAGTCCTGCGAAAGACAACTCCTCTCCCGATGATGAGACCCACGCCAAAAAAGGTAATACTTTTTTCAAGACTTGTAGTTTAATGCTCCCTTATGTATCTATATACCATGATAGCTTGATGTAATGCTTAACTTGGTAGGTTCGCCACGATCAATAAAAACGAGGGGGCCAACGGTAGGAAAAAAACTTGCAGCTAAGATTTCCGGAATGGGTTCAAGATTTCGCATCACATCTATTGTAGGTGGCAGAAGGCCACTTCATCCGCATGAATCTTCATATCTTGTATCACAGGTTGGCCATTTTATCAGGAATGAACTTCCTACCTTCCCATTGTGGAAGCAGCACGTTGACACCCCTTCACAGTTCGAGAGTTTAGTGCATAATTTACACGTAAGTCATGCTTCTCCTGGTAATGATAAATTATTCCACATTGATCTGTCCCATTTCTTGTAGCTTACTGTTGTTTCTATGCTATATAACTCACCAATCATTCCACCGTTGTGAGCAGTTAAGGTTTGAATTCGATGAGGATAATGAGGATGTAAAGTTTGTCATCGCTTCCATATTCAAAGAATTGTTGCGCCAGCACCGCTATAAGCTTAAGGCGACATACTTCACTGGCCAGATTACTGCCAATGTTCGAACAAAGTCTCCTGCACCCTGTATGACTGACGAGCAGTGGGGAGATCTTGTCAAGCATTGGTCTGATCCAAAGAATGTGGTATGGCTTATGAGGACCGTGAAACCAGATTAAATTCCGAATACTTATTTTGCGCCAGTGTCTCACTAGTCTCCTTTTGCAGACGTTGTCTAAAAGGAACCAGGCTAACCGCTTGAAACAACGTTTACCAAGCCGTACAGGATCTCGTCACTTGGTTGGGCATCTCTGGCAAAAAGTAATGCCCCGCTGGTCTGTACTGCTACATATGTTACTCGTAAATTGTGTAGAACTCCGTGTGCATGTTATATTTCCATCCTCCATTTCAACCACGTTATTTGATCTCCATATGATTGTACAAAAATGCAGAAAGTAGATCATGCAAACAACATGCAACCAGACAAAGAGATGACTCTGGCAGAGCAGTTCGAGGCATGCCAGAAGAACAAACATAATGTGATAGGAGAACTTGCAGAAAGTGTTATTGTAAGTCTTCTTTATGATTTAAATTTTTTAACTACACACTTGCCAATTTGTAGGAGCAATATGTCAATATGATCTTGTAGGCGTTTTTGTGAAAATGCATTTGATGTGTAATCAGGCATACCAACTTGTAGGATTAGAAGTAGTTCATACACATTAAATCTACCGTCTGCATGTTTCTCTGTAATAACTTTTATTTTTACACGACTCAAAACTTTTCAGGCAAATATGAAATTGGAGATGGCAAAACCCGGGAAAGATGGTATGGAAAAAACTCTAGAAGAATGTATGGAGACATTTACCATGGTACTTAAAAATAAAGATATCACCAAAAACACTTTCCTGCGAAATGCTGGGTTTTTGCAGTCCAAGTCCAAGTCCAAGTCCAAGTCTTTCTCTGCACAAGTTCTGGAGGAACAAATCCAAATAGAACGAGCTGCAGCAGATGTGTTAAGAAACCAAGTTGACATGTTGAGATCGAGATCAGAAGCATGTGATGCCCTACTGCAGGAGGCCAATCAAGTTTGTTATAATCTCTCAAAAGACTAATAAAATGCCATAGATAATTGGAGATGAAAACACTGACATTGACATGTGAGTACCTTGGTATTGTGAAATGTTTACTGAGACTGAGGCACTGTTCCTATTTTGTTGGTGGATGCATTTATCTACGGCTGGGATCAACTTGGTAGTTGTTCCTGTGGATGTTTTAGAAATTGGTTGCCTAGCCTTTTCAATCCGTTCGAACTTAAATGGTATTAGAGCCAAGGTCTCGAGTTTGAATTGTTGACGGTGTGGTTCAATTCATCCTTAAATTGTTGGTGCCCCATTGGCCCTTGTAAAGCTTCATGTGCCTACCTCCGAATCCAGTGTTGAATTTCTCTTGTCACACACGAGGATGGCTGTTAATGTGTATATAAGTGGGTTGCATAGCCCCTTTTATATAAGGTTGCAAGTTTCCTTTTTGTGTTGTGCCTTTGGGATTCAGCCTGCACTTCTGACTTTTGGTTGCGTTGGCTACTGCATAAGTTTAATATAGTTCCATGTGGTTTTTGTTGAGTTCTATAATAAGTGGATTGCCTAGCCCTTTCCATCATTTCGGACCTGTGGTGTGCTATTCTGTTTTCCACGTATTAGACCTCCTCTTCTTAACAAGACTCCATGAGTAGGAGGCACTATGATTTTTTTTTGCGCATGAAATTACTCAATTAGATAGCTTAATCCCATTTGTTGACTCTCTGTTGATCAGCCACTTGAGGGTAAAACTGAGTATATTGCACTAGCCAGTATTTTTTTTATGAGGTAATGCACTAGCCAGTATTAGTACTCGAGGGGAAAACTGAGTGCAGATATTTTTCCAGTGTAAGGCTAACTGAGTACACGTAACGGTGCAGACGTGCAGTACCACGGACGCGTGTCGCGGTGCACAGCGGTTAGGCGGTGCGCGTGTTGAGACCAAACGTCTAGCTTTTTTGAGAAACTGCCGAGACCAACCGTCACGTTGCCAGAGCCCCCTCTCTCCCTCCCTCTGCACACAGTCTCATTCTCACTCACGCACGCAACCACGCCTCTCACGTCCCATCAACTTCTCCAAATCGAAGGAAAAAACACCAACCGCCCACGCGCGCTCCCTGCCGGCGATGGACAAGAAGAATGCGCCGGCGGCCGTCGCCTCCGTGAACTGGGCCTCTCTCTCGGCTGATGGACCACTTCACAAGATCGGCGAATGCTTACTGGCGAACGAGCAGTACGCTGACACCTACTCTGCTATGAGGCAAGTCTGTAGAAATTGGCGCTCAGGTTTACCTGAGCCCGACGTGCACCTGCACGAATGGATCATGCTAGACCACGGCCTTCCACGCGCTGCTGATTTCACCTTCCTCCACCTCCGCACATCCCGCTACGTCACCATCGATCTAACGGAAGTTCATGCAAGGTTCAAATTCCTCCATATCTATAGAGTTAATCTATTTTTATTTTCAATCGTAAACATCTTAGTGCTGAATGTTATCTTCATCAATATATTTTAGATACTACTTTGTCGGCTTTTGCCGTGGCGTCATCGTGCTTGCCCAGAAGAACCAGCCGCACAAGATACGGCTTCTGAACCCACTCACAAAGACATTGAATACTATGTTTGAGGCGCATATGCCAAACGTTATTCTGAAGTCAGTCGCTGTGATGAAGTCCCCGACTATGGTCTTCGTTTCCAAAGATTACCCGGCGGAAATTGCTTGGGTCGATGAGAGCACTCCAACTAAGGGTATAGATGAAGATTGGGGAGAAGGAAGATTTTCGATCGAGCACCATTGTCTGCGTTGCATTACCCCGTTCAATGGTGAATTGTATGCAATAGCTGTGAACAATTTTGAGTTCGGAAAATTAGTGTGCACCAACAATGTCCAGTTGGAGCAGCGTGCGAGCACTGTCAAAATGGATACACTATTTTCATTTCCAGAACTTGGAAATAACAAGTTCTACCTTGTGGAGTCGGATGGTGCTCTGCTGCTTGTGTTGTTGGACAACAAGCATTTGGAGGAAGGTCAACCATTGGTGTACCGTGTGGACACTGAGAGCCGCTCTCTCCATGCCGTCAATAACATTGGCAGTCGTGCCTTCTTCGTCCATTATATCCGGTGTATCTCCGTCGACACCAGAGTGCACCCGACACTTCGACCTGGCTGCATCTACTACACAGATTTTGGTTATATCAGAGAGTACTTTGATGATATAAAGGCCTGGGATGAGTGGCCAATACATGTGAATAGATTAGGAAACTACGGTATGAGAAATGAACAAAGGCCATACCGTTTGGAGGATGTATTGGCTGCACACTGCAGACGAAAGGAGTTCAATGAAAATTTCCTTCAATGGAGTGACGAAGAAATATATGCTGAATGAAGAACATATTCGTTCATCCTGGGGTATCCTAATCTTCATGTTGGCCATACATTGTGTCTTGTATTATTTTCAGATTAGTTTGTCGTGAACATTAACATTGTTATTGGCTGCTTTTGGCTCTTGTATGCAGTTTATGTAGTATTATATTAGTTTTCTGGATTTATTATGCTGCTGTGAATTTATCCTATACTAGCTTCTAGATTTGACTGATTTTGTTTGTAATGATGATGGCTTGATGTGGCTGCTGGCCTTAACTGCCGAAGCAGAGCAATTAGTACTTAACCAGGTGTACCGTCTTTATATTAGTATTATATTATATTACTTGACCATAGCCATATTCAAAATCAAATCTCAGTCGGGCGGCAAAATCTCCCGCCAATCTAGAAATATTTCAGGCGTGTTTTTGAATGGGATAAGAAGATAGAACACGATGATAGTAACCGATATTCAAGGTGATGATGATTTGATTTTGCACTCGGCCTTGAACAGAGGTACTAGTACGGTCTCACAATTTTTTATCATTATACTTGGACCTTAGCCAAATTCAAAATCTCATAGCGGCAAAACTTCCCGCCCACAAAATACAAAAAATTCACACGCTTTCAAATTCCCATTCTACCCTTGTGGAGATGACAGAAAGTCGGTTGGTGGGGGGGTCTGCCCGTCATTTTTTGGATCACCACCTCCCTAGCCCCGGAAACCCTCCCAAAAAAATTCATTTCCCTCAGACCACCCACCGGAACTTCCCAAGTCCCTCTCTCTACCACCTCCACGACCACCGCACCGGAACATCCCCGCCGGACTTCCCTGGCCTACCCGAGCCCTCGCGATCCTCGTCATCCGGCTGCCTGCCGGAGCCGCTTCATCGACGCCGTCATCAACCGGACCGGATCATCCCCGCCGAACCTCGAAACCATATGCTCATCCAGCAGCCTACCGCAGTCGCTTCAGCTGCGGCATCGTCCACCGCATCGGATCTTGCTCACCGACACCGATGTGCATGAACCGAATCTGCTTCACCGGCGCCGTCCATGATCTAAACTCTTCTACTGTCGCTTTTCTATTGCTTGCCTGCAAGTTCTTGTTTAATCTTGGGGGAACCTGTTTGTGCTAACGACGCGCCGTTACGTCTTTGCAGATTAGATGAGTAACCATGAAGTGTAATGGCCGTCTCTCCAACCCCAAGTAGCACATGTAGCGTACTTCATCACCGGATCTATCAACCCCAGGAAGATCTGCTGTGACTCCCACAGAGTGCTTCTCCTAATGTAAGTCCCTTGTTTTAGCGCCATGTTCTGGGTTCAGATGCTTGTTTGTCTGAAGCTCTTTTAGTTCATTCCTAGCTATGACCGTAACACGTTGCTATTTTCTACTTCATTGCTAACTTTAAGCGATTGAACATTTTGGTTTGCATTCCCTGCTCTGTAGATGTAGCCATCATAACTTCTATCTTGCTCAGTCGTTGTTACAAAAATTATACTGTAGGTATTATAGTAACATCCTGCTATTATTTAGTTCATGGCCAATTTTAAGTAATTGCACATGTTGGTTCGCATTCCCTGCTCTATAGCTTTTGGCATCGTAACTTCTATATTTGGTTTACATTCCCTGCTCTGTAGATCTAGCCATCATAACTTTATCTTGCTCAGTCGTTGTTACAAAAATTATGGCCTGCTACTATGTTGTTTGTGCCAATTTTTTACTCCATGAACATGTTGGCTTGCATTCCCTGTACTACAGGTGATGCCATTGTTTTGTATCTAGTTCATTGTAAGCTAACAAAGTAAGGACTTAGTTTGGCATGCTATCACTCTGCTATCTAGCCTGTAGTACAAATAAACTTGTCATACTACTAGATAATAATTTTGCGTGCCATCTTGTTCTTCAAAAGCTGCATTATTGACTTGTTTCTCTGACTTGGCATGACGCTCACATATGGAAAGCTGAACATATTGGTTTGCATTCCCTCTTATACAAGTTCACAGGTGATCCCACTATATTCTGTATCTGGTCCATCCTAAGCTCCAGCATTAACTATCCTCCATGTGTTGCTCATTACAAGTTTATATCCCGAAACATCTTGATTTGCATCCCCTTCACTATAAGTTCAGGAGTATTATTTAGTTCACGGCCAAAATGAAGTAATTGCACTTGGCACATGTTGGTTCACATTCCCTCCTCTTTAGCTTTTGCCATCGTAACTTCTATTTTTGGTTTACATTCCCTGCTCTGTAGATGTAGCCATCATAACTTCATCTTGCTCAGTCGTTGTTACAAAATTTATAGCCTGCTACTATGTTGTTCATGCCAATTTTGTACTCCCTGAACATGTTGGTTTGCATGGGACTCGACAGTAGTAAGTCTGCTGTTTCATTCTAACATGCTCTGTTATATTGGCTGTTGGTATGCGGCATGCACTCTTTGTTTGCTTATTGTGCACATTACAATGATCTTGTTATAACGACGAAATGATGAGTTCCAAATTCTTTGCCAAACAATATTGTAGTGTCTTTGCCTTTCCATTGTTGTTGTCTTAACTTGTAATGTCTTTGTTTCAGATATAGGTGCTGCATGGACAACTTAAAAGATTGCCGGATCGCTTCATTGTATTGCTAGGTTTAATTACCATTCAATTTCTCTGGGTTCTGTAATATTTTTTTCAATGCCTTGCAGCTGATGTAATATTTAGTTAGTTTTTATAGTTCTTTCGCGCATTTTTTCTTTGGTGCTTGTGGTAAGTGAGGCTATCCGACAGAAATCAATGCTGCGTAAATATTCTCAGTATCTAAATCACGAATTCCCATCCCTTAAACGGCCCAATTAAGCGAAATCACATATGTGCCTGCCCGCAAAATCCTAAAGCGCATATTATGCCGGCATATAAACAGCAACTAAACGGGCTGGCCCACTTACTTCTTGGGCCAGCCCATTTGATTTACGGTGGACCCCACACTAATTGGGCTGGCCCACTTGCTTTAAGGTGGACCCCACCTTGGGCCGGCCCATTTGCTTTTTTGGTGGACCCCACATAATAAATGGGCCGGCCCTTTAAGAGGAAAGTGGGACCCACCTGTGTTTTGGCCCGGCCCACTATCTTGTTGGGCCGGCCCACTTGCTATATGGTGGACCCCACATACGTGTTGGGCCCTTTAACAGGAAAGTGGGACCCACATGTGTTTTTGGCCCGGCCCACTACCTTGTTGGGCCGGCCCACTTGCTATATGGTGGTCCCACATACTAAATGGGCCGGCCCTTTAAGAGGAAAGTGGGACCCACTGTGTTTTTGGCCGGCCCACTATCTTGTTGGGCCCCACTGCTATATGGTGGACCCCACATACTAATTGGGCCGGCCCTTTAACAGGAAAGTGGGACCCACTGTTTTTGCACGGCCACTATCTTGAGCCCACTTGCTATATGGTGGACCCCACATACTAAATGGGCCGGCCCTTTAACAGAAAGTGGGACCCACTGTGTTTTTGGCCCGCCCACTATTTTGTTGGCCGGCCCACTTGCTGTATGGTGGACCCCACAAACGAAATGGGCCGACCCTTTAACTGGAAAGTGGGACCCACCTGTGTTTTGGCCCGGCCCACTAGCTTGGCCCACTTGCTATACGGTGGACCCCACACACTAAATGGGCCTTTTAACAGAAAGTGGGACCCACTGTGTTTTGGCCCGGCCCACTTGCTTCTTGGGCCGCCCTTGTAAGGTGGACCCCACATGTTAAATGGGCCGGCCCATTTAACTTTTGACCAGTCAACATTAGAGGTTAGGCCCGGCCCACGTAACTAATGGACCGGCCCAGCTATATAGTTGACCGGTCAAACTATGTCATCTGGCCCGGCCCGCTTAAGACGTGGCAGGCCTCGTGTGGGCCTACCATCTACCACGGGGTTTCAGCCGGTTAACGCCGTTAACTGGCAAACGGCGTCTGCCACGTGTCAGTTTGCATGACGTCAGCAGTCAACGGGCTCCCGAAAACACTTCCGCAACGGTCCGATTTTCCGTGGCGGAAGGGCGCCCAAGCGCGACGGACCGAAAAAATCGTCGTTGGACTTTGCCTGACGCAGTTTCCACAACGGAACCCATATCGTCGGGTTAGGCCCATAGGCGACGAAAAATACCCCTTAGCGGACGATTTTGAGACGTTGTCTATCAGAACTTTTCTTGTAGTGAGCTAGGAATGAACTAAAAGAGCTTCAGACAAACAAGAATCTGAACCCAGAACATGGCGCTAAAACAAGGGACTTACATTAGGAGAAGCACTCTGTGGGAGTCACAGCAGATCTTCCTGGGGTTGATAGATCCGGTGATGAAGTACGCTACATGTGCTACTTGGGGTTGGAGAGACGGCCATTACACTTCATGATTACTCATCTCATCTGCAAAAACGTAACGGCGCGTCGTTAGCACAAACAGGTTCCCCCAAGATTAAACAAGAACTTGCAGGCAAGCAATAGAAAAGCGACAGTAGAAGAGTTTAGATCATGCAAGGCGCCGGTGAAGCAGATCCGGTTCATGCACAGCGGTGTCGGTGAGCAAGATCCGATGCGGTGGACGACGGATCCGGCGAAGCGGCTCCGGCGGGGTGGACGATACCGCAGCTGAAGCGACTGCGGTAGACTGCTGGATGAGCACATAGTTTCGAGGTTCGGCGGGGATGATCCGGTCCGGTTGATGACGGCGTCGATGAAGCGGCTCCGGCAGGCAGCCGGATGACGAGGATCGCGAGGGCTCGGGTAGGCCAGGGAAGTCCGGCGGGGATGTTCCGGTGCGGTGGTCGTGGAGGTGGTAGAGAGAGGGACTTGAGAAGTTCCGGTGGGTGATCTCAGAGGAGAGACTGAAGGAAATGTATTTTTTTGGGAGGGTTTCCGGGCTAGGGAGGTGGTGATCGAAAAAATGACGGGCAAACCCCTCACCAACCGACTTTGCTGTCATCTCCACAGGGGTAGAATGGGAATTTGGAAGCGTGTGAAATATTTGTATTTTGTGGGCGGGAAGTTTTGCCGCTATGAGATTTTGAATTTGGCTACTGTCCAAGTATAATGATAAAAAATTGTGACACCGTACTAGTACCTCTGTTCATGGCCGAGTGCAAAATCAAATCATCATCACGTTGAATATAGGTCACTACCATGATCATGATCTATCTTCTTAATCCCATTCAAAAATGCGTTTGAAATATTTCAGGATTGGTGGGAGATTTTGCCGCCCGACAGAGATTAAATTAAACCACACGTTCGACAATTCAAACTTGAGACCTTGGCTATGATACCATTTAAGTTCGAACTGATTCAAAAAAGGCTAGGCAATTAATTTATATAACATCCACAGGAACAACTACCAAGTTGATCCCAACCGCAGATAAATGCATCCACCAACAAAAGTCTGAACGGTGCCTTAATCTAAGGAAACATTTCACAAGACCAATGTACTCACTATGTTAGTGTTCATCTCCAATTATCTATGGCATTTTCTTAGTCTTTGGGAGATTATAACGAACTTGATTGGCCTCGTGCAGTAGGGCATCACATGCTTCTAATCTCGATCTCAACATGTCAACTTTTGTTCTTAGCATAGCTGTTGCAACTCGTTCTACTTGGAGTTGTTCCTCCAAAACTTGAGCAGAGAAAGACTTGGACTTGGGCTTCAAAACCCAGCATTTCGCAGGAAAGAGTTTTTGGTGATATCTTTATCTTTCCCGGGTTTTGCCATCTCAAATTTCATATTAGCCAGACAAGTTTTGAGTTGTGTAAAAAGAAAAGTTATTACAGAGAAAAATGCAGATGGTAGATTTAATGTGTACGAACTACTTTTAATCATACAAGTTGACATGCCTGACTATAATAAGGACCATCTATCTTGCTAGCAGGCATAATTATTAATGGGCTACCATGTACGGGAACCGTATCCTCTAACGTGAAGGAGCTAAGTCAGGAAAAATAAAGAAGCAAAGTCAGGCTTCTGTAGCATAAGTACAAGGTTATGCACTGTCTTTAACTAATAAAGGTGATTACTGTAGATGTTTAAAAACTAAACTAAATTTTATTACACCATAATTTTCTCTGCATGTAATTACTTCAAATGCAAGACACAAGTTTGTATTGTGCAAATTAATTTAAATTATTTGGATTTTAGACATATGGTTTGGGGGAAGGAAAGTTAGAGTACTGTAGCTTCTCTAACTTTTCACCTTCAAGTTAGAGGATCCCGTTCCCCATGTACGTAGTCCTTCCAAGAAACAGCCGTTATTGCATTACGAGCAGAAAATAGTTCACACGTGCGCTCAGATTCAAATTTTCAGCATGCAGTCGATTTATGGTTTAATTGAAGTACACATCAGGATATTATTTCACACAAAATACAGCAGCCACATGGAACATATCTAATTTTAGTACAACAACAAAATTTGCAATTATTACAGACCACGAAATTTTGAACGAAATTTTGAGCAGTAATTAGTTACAGCATTGGCATCAGCAGTCCACTTGACTGAACAACAGAATCAAAGTTTATTTAGACACCTTCAATTCCCAGACACATCACAACTGGCTTACCATGACAAGTGCATAGGAGATTCTTTAGAACATTTTCTGTCAAAGTTTGCCTATTTTTCAATTCATGTATCTCTTGGCGTGTCTTGGCAATTAATTCATCAGCATCTTTGTTTTCCCGCCCAAATATATCAACTGCCTCTTGGAGTGCATCCCCGAAATCTCTTTGTGCCGGATTAAGTTGACCAATAGATACCATGGGCCTATGCGAGCAATATGCACTCTCACTGCTGCTTTGTGAAACATCAATACTTGAGGCATTGGCCCTTGCTTCTGGCATTGTAGCTTTATTTGAAGCCTGAAATTTAGATAAAACAAGTTACAACATCATATGATGCAATAAAAGACCTCCAATTTCAAGAACATCATTGAGCTGATATAACACAACAAGCAATCAAAAATAGAGCCTCGTACATCTATTTCTTCTGGAATGGTTGGTGTACTGGACTCAGTGGACCAATGAGAGCACGTGCCACTGTCACTGTTGCTCTGTGAAATGACCGCAACACTTGATAAATGGGTTGTCCCTACTGACATTACAGCTTTGTTTGCAGGCTGAAACTAAGACAAAACAAGTTAAAATGCAATACAATACAAGGCAAACAAACAGCATTGTTGACATAATTTTGAAAGAACCATGGGCAGATACAACAAAGAAACCAGTTAAGCCACATGCCTCTTAGAACAAACCAAACTAGATCATGGCGATGATGTATACAATGAACCAAGCAACTAGACATCATGTGCCCAATAACGAAGCCAGGTCACTGCACAGAAGAAATCTAGCAAATAGCCAAATACAGTCAAAAGATGTGCATGTTGGATTTGATACTATTAGGAAAATAATGTATGATTGATTTAAGCATGACTCAGATAGTGCCTTCGACATCGCAGAAGGTCAATGCAACAATTAATTGTATGGCTTGTATGAAGTGCCATAACATTTAAATTAAGCATAACGAGGCATTGCTTAATCTGAGAACTGAGTGCTAGCTCAGTGGCAAGGCTTGCGAGTGCGCAGCCAGCCCACCCGGGTTCGAGTCCCAACAGGACCGAATTAAACGGGGTGTTATCTAGCGCGTATAAATTCGCTGCTAGAGAGGTCTCATCATCTATCTCACAACGTATAGACAAGGGAGGGAATCTTCCTACGTTGGTCAACGTTTAGGCAATGCTTAATCTTGAATTCATGATCAAACTCAAACAAAAAAGGGCATATAACAAGTAGCACCATGTGCATCATGTATAATAGATTACTAGAAACTGAATGAAGCAATTGAACATGGAGCGTATTATATAAACAGCCAGATCATTTGAATATGGATATACCACATCATGTCAATGGGACTCAGAAAAACAAAGCTAGACATTTAAACAAGTAATATAACTATTTTTTCACCATGTTTCAAGTAGAATAGGAAGCTAGGTTAGGAATAAAGCAATCATGTTTCAAGTAGAATAGGAAGCTAGGTTAGGAATAAAGCAATAAAAAAACACGAAGTGCATCATTTCAGCTAGGATCATTTCTATCAAACTTCATGCACTAGCCATGGAACAACAGGCAAACTCAATGAAGCAACAGGCAAAAAATTAACATAATAGAATTTCAGGACTTGTATTAACATAGCCAAATCATGTAACTTATACCCAGGCATGCCGGATGCCAGATGGGTCAAAGGCAGTGTGCAATGTTCCATATGGTCATTGTTTATATTTTATTAGATTCCATTAGGCAACTTAGGTAGTGCAACATACAGAAAATGATGCAATTGAACTATGCACAGGAGGTAAATTAACATTCCAAAAAAAACAGGGAACTTACGTGAGCTTTTTTTTGAGTCACACGGACCTCATCGGGTACTTGGACAGAAGAACCTGGTGCCTCACTGTTTCTCCTCTGCATGAAGGAGAGGCCAATTGTAAACAGAAACAGGTCCAAGATATAGAAGTTTGCATTAAGCAATATACAAAAAACAGCAGGTACTTACATGATTATAGGCGAGCTTTACTCTACGTTTATGAGTGTAAGATGTGCCTGCTGCACGTGTAATAACAACAAACAGTTACGAGTCACGGCTTTGCTATAATTAAATTGACACCAAATAGTAGTAGAAACATTATGACGTGCATAAACATGTAATACAGGATCGCAGAAAGATATCAAACATGATGTAACTAGAGCAGTAGCCTACGGCCAAATAGTGAGAAATTGTAATCGTGTCAATTGTGGACTTGTATAGCCTACCCCAACTTGTTTGGGAATAAAGGCTTTGTTGTTGTTGTTGTCAATCGTGGACATGTAGAGCATTCAACGGCTCATGATTGGTGGCTCATATTTTGTAGAGTTTCAGCGAATGGGTGGGTTAGGTTACTCAGACCACCACACTGTGTATTTATATCATCTGAGTTAGGGTTACAATACTACTGGACATGGGCCTCTATGGGCCTCACACTGGATACAATATTACTACAGCGCTACTACTAAACTCACTCATGGTCCAACACACCCCCTCAAGATGATCATGGGTAAACAACCATGGCCATCTTGCAACAACAACATGACACATATGACAACTACCAGTAATGAACATTCAGCATAACTCCTAGGATACATGACAGCATTGCACTTTCCATCATCTTGTCATCTCGATTCATCTCTTCATCAGCAGCGAAGATATCCAGCTTCAACCATCTGGGATACGCACAACTCCTAACCATACACGTCCTCAACAACCCCGGCTGCCTCACCACACAAGTTCCGCAGAACCATCCACACTCGCCTCAATGTCCTCAGCCTCTCTTCTCCACTCTGCCCGGCCACCTCTTCCGTCTCTCCCACAAACCCCCAGCCAACTCCTGCCTCAACCATCCACTCCTCAAGCACCCATGCCTATCCCCCGGTCAGGCCTCAACCAGTCTCACCTCAGGCACGCATGCCTTTCCCCTGGACATATCCACAACCATCACCATCACCACTAAACCGCAGCCTCATCAACTCCATCACGACTCAACCGCAGCCTCATCAACTCCATCACCACATATCCTCACAGCCTCACATCTCCATTTTCTCCTCACTTCCACTCGGATGGCGCCTCGTCTGCGCGCCCTGGCCAACCTGGCGGACCGCACCTGGCCACATCGACCGGCTCGCGCTGGTCAACGTCCAGCACCAACCTCCGGCTCCGCCCTGCGCTCAAAGGCTCGCCCCACTCCGCACGCCTCCAACTTCTGCCCCTCACACGGATCCAGATCTCTCTGCCACGGATTCACTTCCTCTTCTCTCCTTTCTAAACCAAAACGATCTTCACCCTCTTCTTTCTCCCCGCGCGAGCAGCCGCCGATCTCACACAGCTCACATCGCTGTGTGTGATAGCCGCAACCCACGCAGAGCACCTGATGCGGCCTCCCGCCGCCTGGATTTCTACATCTCAACGGTGGGTTTTGTGATCAAAGGAAGAACTTGTTTGGTACTGTTTGTGGCGGCTAGCAGGAAGGAAACCTAGGCTCTGATACCATGTAGAGTTTCAGCGAATGGGTGGGTTTGGTCACGGAAAAACATACTTATGCGTCGTGTTTAAACCTAAAGGATGAGGTGGTTATCAACGAAAGCACTTGTAAGTTAGAAATATAGCACGAATTCAGAAATACAGTCAGCTGCAATACTCCTAACAGAACAAAACGCGCAGGGATGTCTGGTTACCTATTTCTGGGCGGCGTTTAGACGTGTTCCGCGTTCTTACGGGTGACGTGGAGGTCGGCGAGGGGACTGCTGTTGCGGTGGGTGCCGGGGAAGCAGATCTTGGGGGGTCGGAGAAGGACATGCTGGGCGGTCGATGAAGTGTTCAGCGCGCCGGCCGAACTAGAAGGTCGGTGAAGCAGATGATGTGCAGTGCACGGGGGCGTCGGTGTCGGCGAAGCTGGTCAGGTGCGGTGGTCGATAGAGTCGGCGAACGAGATACGGTGCGGTGGACGCCGGAGTAGGTGCGGATCAAGCGGATAGGGCAGCCTCGGGGTTTGAAGCCGTGGCAGCTTGAACGGCGAAGTGCGGCGGTGATTTTCCGGTGCGGCGGCCGGGAAGGTCTGGAGGTAGGCAAGAGGGGCGGTTTCTCTGAGGGCTTGCGGGCGAAACTAGGGCGAAGCTGGGCGATAGAGGAGTAGAAGGGAATTTCGCAGTCCTTCTTTTGAGGAAAAAAATATTCGCAGATCTGAAACTTTGCGGCGCGAGATATTTGGGCGTTGGCGGGGAATTTTACCGCTCGATGATATTAAATTTTGGCTGCAGTAGGTTTTTTTTTGAGAGTATGTAATAATAATAAATAGTAGGCCCTACTAGTACTGTACGTCTGTTCAGGAATCCAAGGGGGTAGAGGTAGAGGTATAGATATATAGACAATATAGAGATATAAGAAATGGCGGGGGCTAGCGGAAATGCACTTTGCCTCATAGGAGCATATGCTCCCATTATGTGAATCCATATTTCAAAGTGTCAAAAAATTCTAAACTAAAATTTTACATGTATATCTAGACATTTTATGTTGGTACACAAGTTTTCTCACAAAAAAATTATGTGGCTCCTGTAAAAAAGACAAATTTTGATGTTGTAACACGACTACGTACAGTATATTTTTTGCCTTTTTTTACACGCCACACAAAATGTCGTTTTTCCACGAAAACTTGTGAACGAACATATGATGTCACAATGTATACCAAAAAAATTAACATTTATATAATTTTTTTAATCATTTTCTATAATTGGTGCATATGCACGCGTGTGCCAAAACGCCACCTCCGGGGGCTAGGAGTTTCTAAACTTCTTATGGCACATCAAATAAAATGTTGTTCAATCAATAATAATAATGTGCTTATGATTGTTACTCCCTTCCACCATGAATAAAGTCCACATCGGTTTCGTGTCAAACTTTGACTCGAGATTTAGGTACCCACATGATAGTGCTAGTATCATAGCTAGTATCATACACATTGGTCCCACAAAAATGTTGATGTGGCAGCTAATTAAGTAGGAGAGAGGAGATTAGTGTAACATAGGTAGATACTGTATCATAGCGCAAACAACGAGAAAACTTAATGCTAAACAAATCTTGTACACAAATTTGCATTGAGATTCTAAAAAATAATAAATGTAGCATTACTATGATACTACTCCATGATACTACCCACTATAGAAATAGTATGACCAGCCTAATTTTATGACATCCGCAAAATATACCATTGGAAAGTTCATCGAAACAAGCATCCGATGATATAGTTTTGAATGACATGCAACTCATAATTGGCGGGCCCAAGTATTAGTCTAAGTTTGCCTCTGAAAACAAATTGGCATTGTACTCTAGGACAAAGGGAGACTACTCGCAATGGCAATATCATAAGTAGTATCATGCACTACATGCATGCAAAATGTTGATGCGTCATATCAGTTAATGATGAAAGAGACGATAGTGGTATCATAGGTAGATATCGTATCATAGCATGTAGAACTAGAAAAATTACTGCCAAACAAATCTTGTACACACTTTTGTATTGAGATTCTACAAATCACTAAATACATGTAACATATTATACTACTACATGATGATACTATGGACTGTGAAAATAATATCGTACATTAGTATCATATGCATGATACTATTATATGATACTCCCCATTGTGACTAGTCTAATAATAACAATAGTACTCAAATTTGTCTTGTCCCTCGGGTGTTTAGAAGTATATGTTCGGTCCCTCACGTATTTAAGAATTATGTTTGGCCCCTCAACTCTAATGTGGTCAAAATTGAGCACTTGAACACTTAGTTAGGTCTAGCAATGATAAAAACTTGATTGGTCTGTTTATTATTTGTTCTGTGGCACGGCGGCAAAGCATTTTGCTAAATCTCAAGCACACATAGTTGGGGTCCATTAGAGGGACTAATTAAATCAAAGTACAATGGATTATAAAAGCAGGTTTTATCATTGATTAGCTTTGCAACGGCCTATCAACTGTAAGTGTTGCATGTGTTCTAAAGAACTATGTTCATCGTCACAGATCAAGAGGAGTACGCAGTGGAGGACGCACAAAACAACCGTAGGCCAGGTGGGCACACCTTACTAATTTTCTTTTTTCCACTTTATATGTGATAATTTTTTACATAAATAATTAACTAAAACATTTTAAAATAGGGTGGGCCATTCAACCCAAACACCATGTTGCGTACGTCGCTGAGGGTAAGGGGTTTCATCTTCGTTCTATGGTATGAGTATGTAATGCGCGTGATACTCATCGAAGACAATATATATAGCAGACATCACATCAGATGAGCCTATGGATAAAAATGGGCCAAATCATATCTACTAGTGCACAAATGAAGTTAAAAATAGGTCAACCTTCATTAAACCGATACTACTTAAAAGACCATTGTTTGACCTAAGTAAGCGTATATATGAGGTCAGTAATACTAGTCACAATGCATAGTATCATATATAAAAGTATGGTGTGTATGATACAATTAATACTACATGTTACTATGTCAACGATGCATGGTATCATGTACTAGTATCATAATCTTCTTATATTAATTGATTTGTAGAATCTCAATGCAGATCTATGTACAAGATTATTTAACATTAAATTTTCTAGTACTACGTGCTATGATACGGTATCTACCTATGATATTATAATCCTCTCTCTCATCTTTAATTGCAGTGCCACATCAGCTTTTTTGCAAGCATGAGATGCATGATAGTGTACTACCTATGATACTCCCATTGTGGGTAGTCTAAGGGGGCAATGTTAGACCTAATTAAGTGTTTGAGGTTAGTTATGGACCGCTGTTATACCTAATTGTGTTTGAGGTCAGTTAGGGACCTTATTATACATAATTAAGTGTTAGAGGTGAGTTCAAATAATAATATATAGTTGGGGTCTAAAGTTCACCAACGTATGCAACACACGAGCTGCCAAATGTGTACTTAATTAACCCTATTAGGAAAACACAAGATTATCTCATTCAACAAAATATTAGGAAAGTGTATCACAATTGTATTTATCCCTTATCTCTCTCATGTTAACCGAGACAAGAGTTCGTTCTAGGTCAGCTCTACGACAATTAGCGTCGCATGGGTGGTAACATAGGTGTGCAGTTGCGAAAGTTTTTTCCCAAGTTGTCGACTTCCTCAATCCACACTTAATATTTGTGCATGTGGGCCTAAGTATATGGTACTACTTAGTTCTATTCCTAGTATATATGTTGGGTGACTTAGAAAAATCATACTTCGTACATGATTCCTTCGAAAATCCTTTAGGGCTTCTTTGATTCATATTAGGTTGGTATAAGATAATAGGATTTAGATCTTATAGGAATATTTCCTACACTAGTAGTTTGATTCATATGAACATATCCAATAGGAAATAATCCTATAGGAATCATCAAGTAGTGCAAATCCTAGTATAGGATTAAATATTTGGTCCTACCTCATGGAAAAATTCATTTGGCGCAATCAAACGCAACTCATCTTATTATAGGATTTAACTACACATGTCATCCCAAATCCCAATCCTACATTCCTACTCCTATGATTTCCCTATCCTGTGAATGAAAGGAGCCCTTAAAATCAAACTATCCCGCACCTCGTCGATTCGTATAAAACCGACTCTAGCCAACAACTCTTCGCCCGACCTTTCTTCTTCACCATCAGGCCACCACACACTGTCATTTTCCATTGCAACGCATTTAGGGTGTGTTCGGTTCCAGAACCAAGTGGAATGGAATGGAACCGTTCCGCACCTAGAGCCCATTCTTGTGTTCGGTTGTGGAATGGAACGGAACCGAGTGGTTCCTCGAAAGGGAATATTCTCCCCATATGCAGAATGCACCCATTCCACCGAATCGGTGGAATGTGGTGGAACGGCTGTTACTTAGCCGCTATTAATTACAAAGCACTTCACTAATCCAACCAAAAAAATTATTAGTTGTTGTTAATTATGATTTTGAGATTAAAAAGGCCATTTGCCACTATTAATTACGATATTTAGACAAAAGATTAAACTTTAACTTCATTCCGTTCTACTCTCCAAATTCCCCGACCATACAAAAAATAACATTAATTACGATTTTAAGATTAAAAAGGCCATTAGGCGTTGTTAATTACGATTTTAAGATTTAAAAGGCTATTTGCCATTGTTAATTACGATTCTTAGACAAAAAGTTTACCTGTACCTCCTTTTTGTCCAAACCGAACGCGGGGATGGAACCATTCCATTCCTCTGGAAAGGAACCATTCCTTACTAAAATCTTCTTGTGCCACCTCCCAGTTTAAAGGCCTACTCGCATAACCCTACAGCTCTGCACTCGCGTGGGCAACCGAACACACCTACATCATCAATGCCCCGCGTACTTATCCGCACCGCCTACAGCTCTGCACTCCTATGACCTATCCATGGCTGGGCAGTCAAAAAAAGCTGCGTCACCTGGGAAATCAACAAGCCACGCAAGCAAGTCGCAAGCATCATAAATTCCGAATCAATGCCTAGCTACAGTCTACCTGGCCTCCTCCCAACTCATTGTCCTTGAGGCCTTAACAAAGCCTTCTAAAAGGGTTTTATCAAAATATTCCATATGGATTAGTAAAAAAACGCACCTGCTAAAGATTCATATATGCCCCTAGGTTAAAAATATGCATCTCAAATTTGTATGGATACATATGTATCTCTGACTAAAATGCATGTATCAAGACATAAGTGAGACACCTATATATTTTCAAACGGGGATGTAGTAGTAGATTTTTTGGGTCATGTGTTGGCAATAAAAAATGGATTCCCCATTTCATCTGTGCACAAGGAGGGCAAAACGAGTGGTCTTTTGTGAAGTGTCTCTACCAATCTACAACCACTTCAATTTTCACATGTACGCTAGACCCTGAAAGATGTCCAAATCAAGTTGCAGTGTTTTATCTCGATCCACATCTACATATGGTTTTATAATTGAGCTTTATCCTAATGAATTCAAAATTAAACTGTATGAGTTTGCTTGTTTTTGTACCCACTTGGGAAGGGTTCATGCAGGATCTGTAGCGAACTTTCTTGTGAAGACATATTTTGGCACATACTGTATGTGAATCTTCTCACGGCCATCAACTTTGAATACTCAAGTTTTTTACTCCTATATATGCAAAATGATATCAGTGTACCATTTTACTTATTCACAATGTTGGCAAAAAATGTATTTTTATGCCCATCTATTTCCATTTTTTGATTTCTTTTTTGAATTTTCATGCCCATTTGTAGATTTGACCAAGATTTAAACAAGTTTAACACATGAAAAATGAAAAGGTAAGCATGGATCCTTCTTAGACACTCTAAAATGAAGCTTTTGGGAGGTTCTTGAAATTTCCAAGTTTGAAACCCAAAACCACTTCTTCTCTTCATGTTTGACTACATAAGATAGAGTTTAGGGTTAGGGGTAGATACATGATTTTTCTTGTTTGAATATGTCTAGACCTTGTTTATCAACTTTAATGCTTACTATATGACATAAGAAGACTATGTGCTTTGGTTTTTCATTTTCTGTTTTTTTATATTTTATGCCCATTTGAATCTTGGTCAAATCCTAGGTTTGACCAGGATTTAAGCAAGTTTAAAACATGAAAACGACTTCTCTTCGTGCTTGACTTCTTATTCACTCCAAAATGAAGCTTTTGGAAGGGTTTTTGAAATTTCCATGTTTGAAACCCAAAACGACATCTCTTCGTGCTTGACTTCATAAGATAGAGTTTAGGGTTAGGGGGTAGATACATGAATTTTCTGGTTTGAATATGTCTAGACCTAGCTTGTTTATCAACTTGAATGCTTGCTATATGACATCAGAAGACTATGTGTTTGGTTTTTATTTTTTTGAATTTGTTATGCCCATTTGAATCCTGGTCAAATCCTAGGTTTGACCAAGATTTAAACAAGTATAAAACATGAAAATGAAAAGTAAGCCTGGATCCTTCTTATTCACTCCAAAATGAAGCTTTTGGGAGGGTTTTTGAAATTTCCATGTTTGAAACCCAAAACGACTTCTCTTCGTGATTGACTTCATAAGACAGAGTTTAGGGTTAGGGGTAGATACCGGATTTTTCTGGTTTGAATATGTCTAGACCTTGTTTATCAACTTGAATGCTTGCTATATGACATCAGAAGACTATGTGTTTGGTTTTTGTTTTTTGAATTTGTTATGCCCATTTGAATCTTAGTCAAATCCTAGGTTTGAATATATATGTCTAGACCTTGTATATCAACTTGAATGCTTACTATACATATGACATAAGAATGCTATGTGCTTTGGTTTTTCATTCTTTTCATTTTTTCTGAATTTTTAGGGCCATTTGAATCTTGGTCAAATCCTTGGTTTGACCAAGATTTAAACAAATTTAAAACATGAAAATGAAAAGGGAAGTCTGTATCCTTCTTAGTCACTCTAAAATGAAGCTTTTGGGATGTTCTTTAAATTTCAATGTTTGAAACCCAAAACGACTTCCCTTCATGCTAGACTTCATAAGATCGACAGGGGGTAGATACATGATTTGTCTGGTTTGGATATATCTAGACCTTGTTTATCAACTTGATTGCTTACGATATGACATAAGAAGACTATGTGATTTGGTTTTTCATTTTTCTGATTTTTTTGAATTTTGTGCCCACCCATTTGTATCTTCGTCAAATCCTAGGTTTGACCAAGATAATTTAAACAAGTTTAAAACATGAAAATGTAAAGGGAAGCATGTATCCTTCTTAGTCACTCTAAAATGAAGCTTTTGGGAGGTTTTTGAAATTTCGATGTTTGAAACCCAAAACCACTTCTCTTCACATGCTTGACTTCATAAGACAGAGTTTAGGGGTTAGGGGTATAGATACATGATTTGTCTGGTTTGAATATGTCTAGACCTTGTTTATCAACTTTAATGCTTACTATATGACATAAGAAGACTATGTGATTTGGTTTTTCATTTTTCTGTTTTTTATTTATTTTTCTGCCCATTTGAATCTTGGTCAAATCCTAGGTTTGAACAAGATTTAGACAAGTTTAACACGTGAAATTAAACGAATAAGTAAGCATTGATCCTTCTTAGTCACTCCAAAATGTACCAATTGATAGTGTTAACTTTGCTTCATGGAAAAAATAATGTCATGTAAATGAGTTAACTTGGATTTCCTACCCTTGAATCCATAGGAAACTTTGTTCTAATGCACTATTATAATCAACCGAGTTTTTACACCAACAGGTCTGTCACTTACGTGTGGTGCCCACGCGTGAGGTCCCACACTTCAGTGAGCACAAGTCACGTGCAATAGGTACGCCAACTCCCAGCCATCTTCTTTGTCAAGAGAAGACGCATCAGGATGCGTATTGGAAGTCCGTGGGTCCTTCTGGATCCTTCGGTTGTCCCTCTCACAAAAAAAAACAAATCTATCTCATTCTCGGCCTCGCTCGACTCGCTCGCTCGCTCGCTCGCACGTCCTGCGCACTGACAAACCCTGCACAACAGTCAACATCATCATCATCACCCGAAAAAGGGGAGACACCATAATGCTCTGCCTTTTTTCTCTCCTTCCGAGTGATCCCTCTTCCTCCGAGTTTCACTCGACGGGCAAACGCACATCTGCAGCATAGTAATAATAAAAAGGTAGAAAAATCGATATACGAATCTATAATTAAATAGGTTAAACTAGGGTTTTGCCCTGTACTACAGATCAAGGTTCAAAAAAATCCAACTACGGGGTTCGAACAACACGATTCTAATCCAAGAACTTTTTCGACCTCATCCAAGTGGCCTCAAACTATAGGGTTAGCATCTAGTGCAGTATGTGTGAAAATGTATGCACTATGTGTGCTATAACTTGTATGTCTTTCAAATTTGAACCAACTTTGAATAAGTTTGAAATATTTGAAATGGGGCTTTTGGCTTAAACGTTTGAAACTCAAAACGATTCTCTTCATGCTAGACTTCATAAGACCGAGTTTAGGGTTAGGGGTAGATACATGATTTGTCTGGTTTGAATATGTCTAAACCTTGTTTATCAACTTTAATGCTAACTTCTCAGTCACTCTAAAATGAAGTTTTTGGAGGTTTTTGAAATTTCCATCTTTGAAACCCAAAACCACTTCTCTTCATGCTTGACTTCATAAGAAAAAGTTTAGGGTTAGGGGGTATAGATACATGATTTGTATGGTTTGAATATGTCCAAACCTTGTTTATCAACTTGAATATGCTTACTATATGACATAAGAAGACTATGTACTTTGGTTTTTAATTTTTCTGATTTTTTTAATTTTCTGCGCATTTGAATCATATCTTGGTCAAATCCTAGGTTTCACCAAGATTTAGACAAGTTTAACACGTGAAAACGAGTAAGTAAGCATGGATCCTTCTTAGTCACTCTAAAATGAAGCTTTTGGGATGTTCTTGAAATTTCCATGTTTGAAACCCAAAACCACTTCTCTTCATGATTGACTTCCATAAGATCGACAGATCAGTTTAGGGTTAGGGGTAGATATATACATGATTTTTTGGTTTGAATATGTCTAGACCTTGTTTATCAACTTGAATGCTTACTATACATATGACATAAGAATGCTATGTGCTTTGGTTTTTCATTCTCTTTTTGAATTTTTTCTAAATTTTTAGGCCCATTTGAATCTTGGTCAAATCCTTGGTTTGACCAAGATTTAAACAAGTTTAAAACATGAAAATGAAAAGGGAAGTCAGTATCCTTCGTAGTCACTCTAAAATGGAGAAGCTTTTGGGATGTTCTTGTAATTTCTATGTTTGAAACCGAAAACGAGTTCCCTTCATGCTAGACTAGCTTCATAAGATCGACAGGCCGGGGGTAGATACATGATTTGTCTGGTTTGGATATATCTAGACCTTGTTTATCAACTTTAATGCTTACTATATGACATATATAAGAAAACTATTGCTTTGGTTTTTCCTTTTTCTGTTTTTTTTATTTTGATGCCCATTTGAATCATGTCGAATCCTAGGTTTGACCAAGATAATTTAAACAAGTTTAAAACATGAAAATGAAAAGGGAAGCATGTATCCTTCTTAGTCACTCTAAAATGAAGCTTTTGGGAGGTTTTTGAAATTTCCATGTTTGAAACCCAAAACCACTTCTCTTCACATGCTTGACTTCATAAGACAGAGTTTAGGGGTTAGGGGTATAGATACATGATTTGTCTGGTTTGAATATGTCTAGACCTTGTTTATCAACTTTAATGCTTACTATATGACATAAGAAAACTATTGCTTTGGTTTTTCTTTTTCTGATTTTTTTGAATTTTGATGCCCATTTGAATCTTGTCAAATTCTAGGTTTGACCAAGATTTAAACAAGTTTAAAACATGAAAATGAAAAGGGAAGCATGTAACCTTCTCAGTCACTCTAAAATGAAGTTTTTGGGAGGTTTTTGATATTTCCATGTTTGAAACCCGAAACCACTTCTCTTCATGCTTGACTTCATAAGACAGAGTTTAGGGTTAGGGGTAGATACATGATTTGTATGGTTTGAATATGTCCAAACCTTGTTTATCAACTTGAATATGCTTATGTGCTTTGGTTTTTTATTTTTCTGATTTTTTTGAATTTTATGCCCATAAATCTTGGTCAAATCCTAGGTTTGACCAGGATTTAAACAAGTTTAAAACATGAAATGAAAAGATAAGCCTGGATCCTTCTTAGTCACTCTAAAATGAAGCTTTTGGGAGGTTCTTGAAATTTCCATATTTGAAACCCAAAACCACTTCTCTTCATGATTGACTTCATAAGACATAGTTTAATTAGAGTTTTAGGGGTAGATATATACATGATTTTTCTGGTTTGAATATATATGTCTAGACCTTGTTTATCAACTTGAATGCTTACTATACATATGACATAAGAATGCTATATATGTGCTTTGGTTTTTCATTCTTTTGATTTTTTTCTGAATTTTTAGGGCCATTTGAATCTTGCATGGTTAAACTTGGGTTTTGCCCAGTTCTAAAGATCAAGGGTTCAAAAAAATCCAACTACGGGGTTCGAACAACACGATTCTAATCCAAGAATTTTTTCGACCTCATCCAAATGGCCTCAAACTATAGGGTTAGCATCTAGTGCAGTATGTGTGAAAATGTATGCACTATGTGTGCTATAACTTGTATGTCTTTCAAATTAAGTTGATAAACAAGGTCTAGACATATTCAAACCAGAATATTATACTGCATTAGTACAAAAAGTTTCCTATGGATTCATCAAGGGTAGTAAAGCCAAGTTAACTCATTGTCATGACTAAGAAGGATCCATGCTTACTTTTTCATTTTCATGTTTTAAACTTGTTTAAATCTTGGTCAAACCTAGGATTTGACCAAGATTCAAATGGTCATAAAAAATCAAACAAAATCAAGAAAATCAAAAACCAAACCACATAGTCTTCTTATGTAATATACTAAGCATTCAAGTTGATCAACGAAGTCTAGACATATTCAAACCAGAAAAATCATGTATCTACCCCCTAACCCTAAACGTTGTCTTATGAAGTCAAGCATGAAGAGAAGAAGTGGTTTTGGGTTTCAAACATGGAAATTTCAAAAACCCACCCAAAAGCTTCATTTTGGAGTGACTAAGAAGGATCCAAGCTTACTTTTTCATTTTCATGTTTCAAACTTGTTTAAATCTTTGTCAAACCTAGGATTTGACCAAGATTCAAATGGGCATAAAAATTCAAAAAAGAAATCAAAAAAATGAAACACCAAAGCACATAAACTTCTTATGTCATATAGTAATTAAGCATTCATGTTGATCAACAAAGTCTATATATATTTAAACAATAAAAATCATGTATATATACCCCCAAACCCAAAACCACTTCTCTTCACATGCTTGACTTCATAAGACAGAGTTTAGGGGTTAGGGGTATAGATACATGATTTGTCTGGTTTGAATATGTCTAGACCTTGTTTATCAACTTGAATGCTTACTATGTGATTTGGTTTTTCATTTTTCTGTTTTTTAATTATTTTTCTGCCCATTTGAATCTTGGTCAAATCCTAGGTTTGAACAAGATTTAGACAAGTTTAACACGTGAAATTAAACGAATAAGTAAGCATTGATCCTTCTTAGTCACTCCAAAATGTACCAATTGATAGTGTTAACTTTGCTTCATGGAAAAAATAATGTCATGTAAATGAGTTAACTTGGATTTCCTACCCTTGAATCCATAGGAAACTTTGTTCTAATGCACTATAATAATCAACCGAGTTTTTACACCAACAGGTCTGTCACTTACGTGTGGTGCCCACGCGTGTGGTCCCACACTTCAGTGAGCACAAGTCACGTGCAATAGGTACGCCAACTCCCAGCCATCTTCTTTGTCAAGAGAAGACGCATCAGGATGCGTATTGGAAGTCTGTGGGTCCTTCTGGATCCTTCGGTTGTCCCTCTCACAAAAAAACAAATCTCTCTCATTCTCGGCCTCGCTCGACTCGCTCGCTCGCTCGCTCGCTCGCACCTCCTGCGCACTGACAAACCCTGCACAACAGTCAACATCACCAGAAAAAGAATATACACCATCAATAAGAGGGGCCCCGTGACTGCTCTCCCTTCTTCTCCTTCCGAGTGATTCCTCTTCCTCCGAGTTTCACTCGACGGGCAAACACACATGTGCTGCATAGTAATAATAAAAAAGTAAAAGAATCGACTACGAATCTATTATTAAATAGGTTAAACTAGGGTTTTCCCCAGTACTACAGATCAAGTTGAAAAAAAAATCCAACTACGGGGTTTGATTTTGGCCTACAAATAAAAAATTAAATAAGTTGAACTAGTATTCCTCTAAAAAATCATTTTGGTTTGCATTGTTTGATAATTTTCATAGCTAGAGTGCATCACAATTTTTTGATTTCATGCTTTGCTTTGCCAATTTTGATTTTTTCTAACCACCTTCTCTTTGATTTCAAATTTAGGTCAAACTATCGGTGCCTACTATGTGTTCTACTTGAATTGGATGCAGCATGCGCACATGATATGTTTTGCCATTGTTTTGGGCTTCCACACATCTTGGGGCATCCAAGTATTTAAGTTACCTTGTTTTTTAATTGTAATTCATGTACCCTTTCCTCCCAATTAAATTTTGGTTTTACATTTTTAAATTTTTTAAATTTTTATGCCCATTCTGATGTCATATAGTTAGCATTTAAGTTGATAAACAAGGTCTAGACATATTCAAACCGGAAAAATCATGTATCTACCCCTAACCCAAAACTCTGTCTTATCAAGTCAAGCACGAAGAGAAGTCGTTTTGGGTTTCAAACATGGAATTTTCAAAAACCCTCCAAAAAGCTTCATTTTGGAGTGACTAAGAAGGATGGAGGCTTACCTTTTTCATTTTCATGTTTTAAACATGTTTAAATCTTGGTCAAACCTATTATTTGACAAAGAATCAGATGGGCTTAAAATTTCAAAAAAATCAAAAAATGAAAAACCAAAGCATGCAGTCTTCTTATGTCATATATATATTACACATTCAAGTTGATAAACAAGGTTTGGACATATTCAAACCAAAAAATCATGTATCTACCCCCTAACGCTAAACTCTGTCATATGAAGTCAAGCATATGAAGAGAAGTGGTTTTGGGTTTCAAACATGGAAATTTCCATGCTTGAAACCAAAAACCACTTCTCTTCATGCATGCTTGACTTCATAAGACAGAGTTTAGGGTTAGGTGGTAGATACATGATTTTCCTGGTTTGAATATGTGTAGACCTTGTTTATCAAATTAATTGAATGCTTACTATATAACATAAGAGAAGACCTTGTTTTTTTTGAATTTTTATACCCATTTGAATCTTTGTCAAATCCTTGGTTCCACCAAGATTTGAATAAGTTAAAAACATGAATATGAAAAAGTAAGCATGTATGCTTCTTAGTCACTTCAAAATGAAGCTCTTGGGAGGGTTTTTGAATTTCCATGTTCGAAACCAAAAACCACATATCTTCATGCTTGACTTCATGAAACAAAGTTTAGGGTTAGGGGTAGATACATGCATGATTTTTCTTGTTTGAATATGTCTAGAACTTGTTTATCAACTTAATTGAATGCCTACTATATAACATAAGAAGACCTTTTTTGTATTTTTTAAATTTTTATACCCATTTGAATCTTGGTCAAATCCTAGGTTTCACCAAGATTTGAATAAGTTTAAAACATGAATATGAAAAAGTAAGCATGCATGTATGCTTCTTAATTAATCACTTCGAAATGAAGCTCTTGGGAGGGTTTTTGAAATTTCCATGTTTGAAACCAAAAACCACATATCTTCATGCATGCGCTTGACTTCATGAGACAGAGTTTAGTGTTAGGGGGTAGATACATGATTTCTCTCGTTTGAATATGTTTGAAACCAAAAACCACATATCTCTGGTTTGCCCGCACTTAGAAATGATATTTGCATCACTTATCATATGTTTGCCCATTTGAATCTTGTCAAATCCTAGATTTGACCAAGATAATTTAAACAAGTTTAAAACATGAAAATGAAAAGGCAAGCTTGTATCCTTCTTAGTCACTCTAAAATGAAGTTTGGGGAGGTTTTTGAAATTTCCATGCTTGAAACCAAAAACCACTTCTCTTCATGCTTGACTTCATAAGACAAAGTTTGGGGATATATAGGGGTAGATACATGATTTTTCTGGTTTGATATGTCTAGACCTTGTTTATCAACTTAATTGAATGCTTACTATATGACATAAGAAGACTATGTGCCTTGATTTTACATTTTTTTAAATTATGCCCATTTGAATCTTGGTCAAATCCTAGGTTTGACCATGATTTAAACAAGTTTAAAACATGAATATGAAAATTAAGCATGTATCCTTCGTAGTCACTCCAAAATGAAGCTCTTGAGAGGGTTTTTGAAATTTCCATGTTTGAAACCAAAAAACCACGTACTTCTCTTCATGCTTGACTTCATAAGACAGAGTTTGGGGTTAGGGGTAGCTTGATACATGATTTTTCTCGTTTGAATATGTCTAGACCTTGTTATCAACTTAATTGAATGCTTACTATATATATGACATAAGAAGACTATGTGCATTGGTTTTTCATTTTATTGTTTTTTTAATTTTATGCCCATTTGAATCTTGGTCAAATCCTAAGTTTGACCATGATTTAAACAAGTTGAAAACATGAATATGAAAAATTAAGCATATATCCTTCTTAGTCACTCCAAAATGAAGCTCTTGGGAGGGTTTTTGAAATTTCCATGTTTGAAACCAAAAACCACATATCTTCATGCTTGACTTCATGAGATAGAGTTTAGGGTTAGGGGTAGATACATGATTTCTCTGGTTTGAATATATCTAGACCTTGTTTATCAACTTAATTGAATGCTTACTATGTGACATAAGAAGACTATGTGCCTTGATTTTCCATTTTTTGTTTTTTCTGAATTTTTATGCCCATTTGAATCTTGGTCAAATCCTAGGTTTGACCATGATTTAAACAAGTTTAATAAAACATGAATATGAAAAATTAAGCATATATCCTTCTTAGTCACTCCAAAATGTAGATCTTGGTAGGGTTTTTAAAATTTCCATGTTTGAAACCAAAAACCACGACTTCTCTTCATGCATGCTTGACTTCATAAGACAGAGTTTAGGGCTAGGGTAGCTAGATACATGATGTTTCTGGTTTGAATATGTCTAGACCTTGTTTATCAACTTAATTGAATGCTTACTATATGACATAAGAAGACTACGTGCCTTGGTTTTTCATTTATTTTCATTTATTTTGAATTTTTATGCCCATTTGAATCTTGGTCAAATCCTAGGTTTGACCATGATTTAAACTAGTTTAAAACATAAATATGAAAAATTAAGTATCTATCCTTCTTAGCCACTCCAAAATGAAGCTCTTGGGAGGGTTTTTGAAATTTCCATGATTGAAACCAAAAACCACTTCTCTTCATGCTTGACTTCATAAGTCAGGGTTTAGGGATATATATATAGGGGGTACATACATGATTTTTCTGGTTGGAATATGTCTAGAACTTGTTTTTCAACTTGAGCTTATCTAGAGCTTGTTTTTAATTTTTTTATACCCATTTGATTCTTCGTCAAATCCTAGGTTTGTTGACCTAGATTTGAACAAGTTTAAAACATGAATATGAAAAGGTAAGCATGTATGCTTCTTAATTAGTCACTCCAAAATGAAGCTCTTGGGAGGGTTTTTGAAATTTCCATGATTTAAACCAAAAACCACTTCTCTTCATGCTTGACTTCATAAGTTAGGGTTTAGGGATATATAGGGGGTAGATACATCATGATTTTTCTGGTTTGAATATGTCTAGAGCTTGTTTATCAACTTAATTGAATGCTTACTATATGACATAAGAAGACTATGTGCCTTGATATTTCATTTTTTTAAAATTATGCCCTTTTGAATATTGGTCAAAACCTAGGTTTGACAAAGATTTAAAAAAGATTAAAACATGAAAATGAAAAAGTAAGCCTTGATCCTTCTTATTAACTCCAAAATGAAGGTTTTTGGGAGGGTTTTTGAAATATCCATGTTTGAAACCCAAAACCACTTCTCTTCGTGCAGAGTTTAGGGTTAGGGGAAGAAGACTACGTGCATTGGTATTTCATTTTTTTTTTGAATTTTCATGCCCATTTCAATCTTGGTGAAATCCTAGGTTTGAGCAAGACTTAAACAAATTTAACACGTGAAAACGAATAAGCATGGATCCTTCTTAGTCACTCCAAAATGTACCAATTGATAGATGTGTTAACTTTGCTTCATGGAAAAAATAATGTCATGTAAATGAGTTAACTTGGATTTCCTACCCTTGAATCCATAGGAAACTTTGTTCTAATGCACTATAATAATCAACCGAGTTTTTACACCAACAGGTCTGTCACTTACGTGTGGTGCCCATGCGTGAGGTCCCACACTTCAGTGAGCACAAGTCACGTGCAGTAGGTACGCAAACTCCCAGCCATTTTCTTTGTCAAGAGAAGACGCATCAGGATGCGTATTGGAAGTCTCTGGGTCCTTCAGGATCCTTCGGTTGTCCCTCTCACAAAAAAAACAAATCTCTCTCATTCTCGGCCTCGCTCGACTCGCTCGCTCGCACCTCCTGCTCACTGACAAACCCTGCACAAAAGTCAACATCATCACCCGAAAAAGGGGAGACACCATAATTCTCTCCCTTCTTCTCTCCTTCCGAGTGATCCCTCTTCCTCCGAGTTTCACTCGACGGGCAAACACATATGTGCTGCATAGTAATAATAAAAAGGTAGAAAAATCAACCTACGAATCTATAATTAAATACGTTAAACTAGGGTTTTGCCCAGTACTACAGATCAAGTTCATAAAAAATCCAACTACGGGGTTCGAACAACCCCATTTCTAATCAAAGAATTTTTTCGACGTCATCCAAATGGCCTCAAACTATAGCATGGGCGGATCCAGACTATAGCCAAGGGGGGCAGCCGCCCCCACTCAATTTTCTGAAACCTTGTACTTAGAAATATGTTAAGCTAAAGGCTGGTTTGCCCGCACTTAGAAATGATATTTGCATCACTTATCATATGTTTGCCCATTTGAATCTTGTCAAATCCTAGATTTGACCAAGATAATTTAAACAAGTTTAAAACATGAAAATGAAAAGGCAAGCTTGTATCCTTCTTAGTCACTCTAAAATGAAGTTTGGGGAGGTTTTTGAAATTTCCATGCTTGAAACCAAAAACCACTTCTCTTCATGCTTGACTTCATAAGACAAAGTTTGGGGATATATAGGGGTAGATACATGATTTTTCTGGTTTGATATGTCTAGACCTTGTTTATCAACTTAATTGAATGCTTACTATATGACATAAGAAGACTATGTGCCTTGATTTTACATTTTTTTTAAATTATGCCCATTTGAATCTTGGTCAAATCCTTAAGCATGATCCTTCTCACTCCAAAATGAATGAGAGGGTTTTTGAAATTTCCATGTTTGGCCTTGTTCTTGAATTGAATGGACATAAGAAGACTAGCATTTTTTCATGCCCATTTGAATCTTGGTCAAATCCTAGGTTTGACCATGATTTAAACAAGCCCATGATGGATTAAAGTGAAGTTTTTATGCATTTCCACTAAGGATCAAGTAGATCTTCGGTCATTGGACTATAGCATAAGACTATTCAATTTTCTGGTACTTATGCCCATTTGAATCTTGTCAAATCCTAGATTTGACCAAGATAATTTAAACAAGTTTAAAACATGAAAATGAAAAGGCAAGCTTGTATCCTTCTTAGTCACTCTAAAATGAAGTTTGGGGAGGTTTTTGAAATTTCCATGCTTGAAACCAAAAACCACTTCTCTTCATGCTTGACTTCATAAGACTAGATACATGATTTTTCTGGTTTGATATGTCTAGATGTTTATCAACTTAATTGAATGCTTACTATATGACATAAGACTATGTGCCTTGAATTATGCCCATTTGAATCTTGGTCAAATCCTAGGTTTGACCATGATTTAAACAAGTTTAAAACATGAATATGAAAATTAAGCATGTATCCTTCCACTCCAAAATGAAGCTCTTGAGAGGGTTTTTGAAATTTCCATGTTTGAAACCAAAAACCAACTTCTCTTCATGCTTGGACCTTGATACATGATTTTTCTCGTTTGAATATGTCTAGACCTTGTTATCAACTTAAAATGTATATATGACATAAGAAGACTATGTGCCTTGATTTTCCATGAATATTTATGCCCATTTGAATCTTGGTCAAATCCTAGGTTTGACCATGATTTAAACAAGTTTAATAAACATGAATATGCATCCTTCTTAGTCACTCCAAAATGTAGATCTTGGTAGGGTTTTTAAAATTTCCATGTTTGAAACCAAAAACCACGACTTCTCTTCATGCATGCTTGACTTCATAAGACAGAGTTTAGGGCTAGGGTAGCTAGATACATGATGTTTCTGGTTTGAATATGTCTAGACCTTGTTTATCAACTTAATTGAATGCTTACTATATGACATAAGAAGACTACGTGCCTTGGTTTTTCATTTATTTTCATTTATTTTGAATTTTTATGCCCATTTGAATCTTGGTCAAATCCTAGGTTTGACCATGATTTAAACTAGTTTAAAACATAAATATGAAAAATTAAGTATCTATCCTTCTTAGCCACTCCAAAATGAAGCTCTTGGGAGGGTTTTTGAAATTTCCATGATTGAAACCAAAAACCACTTCTCTTCATGCTTGACTTCATAAGTCAGGGTTTAGGGATATATATATAGGGGGTACATACATGATTTTTCTGGTTGGAATATGTCTAGAACTTGTTTTTCAACTTGAGCTTATCTAGAGCTTGTTTTTAAATTTTTTATACCCATTTGATTCTTCGTCAAATCCTAGGTTTGTTGACCTAGATTTGAACAAGTTTAAAACATGAATATGAAAAGGTAAGCATGTATGCTTCTTAATTAGTCACTCCAAAATGAAGCTCTTGGGAGGGTTTTTGAAATTTCCATGATTTAAACCAAAAACCACTTCTCTTCATGCTTGACTTCATAAGTTAGGGTTTAGGGATATATAGGGGGTAGATACATCATGATTTTTCTGGTTTGAATATGTCTAGAGCTTGTTTATCAACTTAATTGAATGCTTACTATATGACATAAGAAGACTATGTGCCTTGATATTTCATTTTTTTAAATTATGCCCTTTTGAATATTGGTCAAAACCTAGGTTTGACAAAGATTTAAAAAAGATTAAAACATGAAAATGAAAAAGTAAGCCTTGATCCTTCTTATTAACTCCAAAATGAAGGTTTTTGGGAGGGTTTTTGAAATATCCATGTTTGAAACCCAAAACCACTTCTCTTCGTGCAGAGTTTAGGGTTAGGGGTAGCTAGACACATGAATTTTCTGGTATTTCATTTTTTTTTGAATTTTCATGCCCATTTCAATCTTGGTGAAATCCTAGGTTTGAGCAAGACTTAAACAAATTTAACACGTGAAAACGAATAAGCATGGATCCTTCTTAGTCACTCCAAAATGTACCAATTGATAGATGTGTTAACTTTGCTTCATGGAAAAAATAATGTCATGTAAATGAGTTAACTTGGATTTCCTACCCTTGAATCCATAGGAAACTTTGTTCTAATGCACTATAATAATCAACCGAGTTTTTACACCAACAGGTCTGTCACTTACGTGTGGTGCCCATGCGTGAGGTCCCACACTTCAGTGAGCACAAGTCACGTGCAGTAGGTACGCAAACTCCCAGCCATTTTCTTTGTCAAGAGAAGACGCATCAGGATGCGTATTGGAAGTCTCTGGGTCATTCAGGATCCTTCGGTTGTCCCTCTCACAAAAAAACAAATCTCTCTCGTTCTCGGCCTCGCTCGACTCGCTCGCTCGCTCGCACCTCCTGCTCACTGACAAACCCTGCACAAAAGTCAACATCATCACCCGAAAAAGGGGAGACACCATAATTCTCTCCCTTCTTCTCTCCTTCCGAGTGATCCCTCTTCCTCCGAGTTTCACTCGACGGGCAAACACATATGTGCTGCATAGTAATAATAAAAAAAGGTAGAAAAATCAACCTACGAATCTATAATTAAATACGTTAAACTAGGGTTTTGCCCAGTACTACAGATCAAGTTCATAAAAAATCCAACTACGGGGTTCGAACAACCCCATTTCTAATCAAAGAATTTTTTCGACGTCATCCAAATGGCCTCAAACTATAGCATGTTGGGCCTCCAAGAGCAGAGGTTTGTAGAACAGCAGCAAGTTTCCCTTAAGTGGATTACCCAAGGTTTATCGAACTCAGGGAGGAAGAGGTCAAAGATATCCCTCTCAAGCAACCCTGTAATCACAAAGCAAGAAGTCTCTTGTGTCCCCAACACACCAAATACACTTGTCAGGTGTATAGGTGCACTAGTTCGGCGAAGAGATAGTGAAATACAAGTAATATGGATGTATATGAGTGGTAATAGCAATCTGAATAAAATATGGCAGCGAGTAAACATGCAATAGAACAGTAAATAAACGGTGTTTTCAGTATTGGAAACAAGGCCTAGGGATCATACTTTCACTAGTGGACACTCTCAACATTGATCGCATAATAAATACTTCTTCTCATATGTGCTACATACACTCTTGTTTGATAATGAACATCATTCGTTGCGTAGGATTACACGAACCCTCAATGCCGGAGTTAACAAGCTCCACAACATTCGATATTCATGTTTAAGTAACCTTAGAGCATAATAGATCATTGCAAAATAAACCAAGAACTAACATAGCGCACGCACTGTCCACATTACACTATGAAGGAGGAATAGATCACATCAATACTATCATAATGACAATTAACTCCACAATCTACAAGAGATCATGATCATAGCCTACGACAAGAACCACACGGTGCACACACTAATCACCTTTACACCATGCAGGAGGAATAGACTACTTTAATAACATCACATGAGTAGCACACAACTAGTAGCGATACAAAGCTCATCATATGGATCTCAATCATGTAAAGCAGCTCATGAGATCATTGTATTGGAGTACAGAGAGAGAGATTAACCACATAGCTACGGTAGAGCCCTCAGCCCCTGGGGTGAATTACTCCCTCCTCATCATGGAGGCAGCGATGGCGGTGAAGATGGCGGTGGAGACGGCGGTGGAGATGACTCCGGGGGCAATTCCCCGTCCGGCAGGGTGCCGGAACAGAGACTTCTGTCCCCCGAATCTTGATTTCGCGATGGCGGCGGCTCTGGAAGGTTTTCTCCGTATCGTGGCTCTCCGTCGGGTTTTTAGGTCAGAGAGGCTTAAATAGGCGAAGAGGGGGAGTCGGAGGGGCCACGGGCTGCCCACACCCTAGGGGCGCCCCTGGCCCGCGCCGGGGTGTGGTGTGGGGCCCCCGGCTCCCCTCTCGTCCCTCTCCGGTGCTCTGGAAGCTTCCGGAAAAATAGGAACCTGGGCGGTGATTTCGTCCGATTCCGAGAATATTTCGTTACTAGGATTTCTGAAACCAAAAACAGCAGAAAACAGGAACTGGCACTTCGGCATCTCGTCAATAGGTTAGTTCCGGAAAACGCATAATAATGACATATAATGTGTATAAAACATGTAGATATCATCAATAAAGTGGCATGGAACATAAGAAATTATAGATACGTTTGAGACGTATCAAGCATCCCCAAGCTTAGTTCTGCTCGTCCCGAGCAGGTAAAACGATAACAATGATAATTTCTTAAGTGACATGCCATCATAACCTTGATCATACTATTGTAAAGCACATGAGATAAATGCAGAGATTCGAAGCAATGATGAAGATAATGAGTAAACAAATGAATCACATAACAAAGACTTTTCATGAATAATACTTTCAAGACAAGCATCAATGAGTCTTGCATAAGAGTTAACTCATAAGCAATAAATTCTTAGTAGAAAGCTTTGAAACAACACAAAGGAAGATATAAGTTTCAGCGGTTGCTTTCAACTTTAACATGTATATCTCATGGATAATTGTCAACACAAAGTAATATAACAAGTGCAATAGGTAAACATGTAAGAATCAATGCACACAGTTCACACAAGTGTTTGCTTCTAAGATAGAAAGAATAGGTAAACTGACTCAACAATAAAGTAAAAGAATGGTCCTTCAAAGAGGAAAGCATCGATTGCTATATTTGTGCTAGAGCTTTGATTTTGAAAACATATAGAGAGCATAAAAGTAAAGTTTTGAGAGGTGTTTGTTGTTGTCAACGAATGGTAGCGGGTACTCTAACCCCCTTGCCAGGCAAACCTTCAAAGAGCGGCTCCCATTTTATTTTGTTTTTGGGTGGCACTCCTTCCAACCTTTCTTTCACAAACCATGGCTAACCGAATCCTCGGGTGCCTGCCAACAATCTCATACCATGAAGGAGTGCCTTTTTATTTTAGTTTTATTATGATGACACTCCTCCCCACCTTTGCTTTCTCAAGCCATGGCTAACCGAATCCTTCGGGTGCCGTCCAACAATCACATACCATGGAGGAGTGTCTATTTTTGTTAATTAATTTGGGACTGGGAATCCCATTGCCAGCTCTTTTTGCAAAATTATTGGATAAGCGGATGAAGCCACTAGTCCATTGGTGAAAGTTGCCCAACAAGATTGAAAGATAAACACCACATACTTCCTCATGAGCTATAAAACATTGACACAAATCAGAGGTGATAAATTTTGAATGGTTTAAAGGTAGCACTCAAGCAATTTACTTTGGAATGGCGGAGAAATACCATGTAGTAGGTAGGTATGGTGGACACAAATGGCATGAATATTGGCTCAAGTATTTGGATGCATGAGAAGTATTCCCTCTCGATACAAGGTTTAGGCTAGCAAGGTTATTTGAAGCAAACTCAAGTATGAAATGGTGCAGCAAGACTCACATATAAACATATTGTAAACATTATAAGACTTTACATCGTCTCCTTGTTGTTCAAACACCTCAACCAGAAAATATCTAGACTTAGAGAGACCAATCATGCAAACCAAATTTTAACAAGCTCTATGTAATTATTCATTAATGGGTACAAGGTACATGATGCAAGAGCTTAAACAAGATCTATATGAGCACAACAATTGCCAAGTTTCACATTATTCAAGACATTATACCAATTACTACATGTAGCATTTCCCGTTTCCAACCATATAACAATTAACGAAGCAGTTTCAACCTTCGCCATGAAAATTAAAAGCTAAGAACACATGTGTTCATACGAACCAGCGGAGCGTGTCTCTCTCCCAAACAATCATTTATTCAAACAAAAACAAAAACAAAAGCATACAGACGCTCCAAGTAAAATACATAAGATGTGACCGAATAAAAATATAGTTTCACTAGAAGAAACCTGATAAGTTGTCGATGAAGAAGGGGATGCCTTGGGCATCCCCAAGCTTAGATGCTTGAGTCTTCTTAAAATATGCAGGGATGAACCACCGGGGCATCCCCAAGCTTAGACCTTTCACTCTTCTCGATCACATTATATCACCCTCTTCTATTGACCCTTGAAAACTTCCTTCACACCAAACTTCAAGCAAACTCATTAGAGGGTTAGTGCATAATCAAAAATTCACATGTTCAGAGGTGACACAAACATTCTTTTCACTTCTGGACATTGCATAAAGCTACTGGACATTAATGGATCAAAGAAATAAATCCAACATAGCAAAAGAGGCAATGCGAAATAAAAGGCAGAATCTGTCAAAAACAGAACAGTCCGTAAAGACGAATTTAAAGCTGGCACCAGACTTGCTCAAATGGAAAAACTCAAAACTAATGAAAGTTGCGTACATATCTGAGGATCACGCTCGTAAATTGGCAGATTTTTTCGAATTTTCTACAGAGGCCTGTGCCCAGATTCGTGACAGACAGCAATGCTGTTTCTGCGCAGCGATCCCAAATATAACATCAACTTTGACATAGAAACTTTACTTGGCACAAAAACATGATAAGGAGAGGTTGCTACAGTAGTAAACAACTTCCAAGACACAAATATAAAACAAAGTACTGTAGCAAAATAACACATGGGTTATCTCCCAAGAAGTTCTTTCTTTATAGCCATTAAGATGGGCTCAGCAATTTTGGTGATGCACCCGCAAGAAATAGTATTTGAAGCAAAAGAGAGCTTCAAGAGGCAATTCAAAACACATTTAAGCCTAACATGCTTCCTATGCAGAAGAATCTTATACACAAATGAATTCATGAAGAGCAAAGTGACAAGCATAAGAGGATAAAACACGAGTAACTTAAAGATTCTCAACATAAAGAGGGGAAACTTAATATTATTAAGATGCATATAAACATATTTCCCTCTCTCATAATAACTTTCAGTAGCATCATTGATGAAATCCACAATATACCCGTCACTTAAAACATTCTTATCATGGTTCATATGCATAGAAGTATCATTAATTTTGGCATAAGAAGAGTTATTCTCATTAATAGTAATTGGAGCAAGATTATTATCAAGAATTTGAACATGGTAAACAAGTTGCATATTAAAAGAATTGTTTTTGGCAAGCCCATCATAACTATGACAAGTTTCATAAGGATAATTGTAACATGTGTCATATACATCTCTATAGCAATTATCTAAACCAGAATATGTAATATCATCATTTTCACTAAAAGTAGAGGTCTCAAATACAGGATCTTCAAGCACAACATCCCCAAGCTTAGAGCTTTCAATATCATCGTTTAAGGGGACATGAATAATGCTATCATCATTACTTTCATAATCAGTACCAAAGAGATTTTCAATATCAAAGGTAGTGTGCTCATTCAAATCATGATCGCTAATGTATGTAAAGGGCATAGGAAGATCATCGTATTCAGATTCATTATCACAATAATCATTAGGAGCAACATACTTACGGTTACCTAGCGTTATCTCGTTCACGCGGGGATACGCCGTTACCTCTTTCTTTTTATTCTCCTTCTTCTTCTTCTTCTTCGTTCCCTTCTTCTTCTTCTTCTTCTTCTCTTCCTTCTCCTCATTCCCTTCTTTAGGAGGAAGAGGCTTGAAGGGTGGCTTGTCCGCATAACCTGATTTACTTTTAGAAACAATAGAAGAAACTTGGGAGGATCCCTCCTTTTCATTAATTAGTTGAAAACACACAGCGGTCCTATCATATTTTGGCAAGGTGTCATCTTCTAAAATATTTTGTATGTAAGTATTTGTATGGCTATTATCAATGCAATAAGAAAGACAACCATGCAGGACATCATCAATATCAAGATCGTTAATATTTAACAAAGAAATTTTTCTTGATAACTCTTCACACTTTAAAAATAAGGTAAGTTCATCATGCTGATTAGGAATAATTTCATCATCACAATACAAATTTGCAGCACTCATGGGGTTTGAATTATCATTGGAGGAACATTGAAAATTAAAATGACCAACTCTATGGCAAAGTTCACAAATAAAAGGATAGAGGGCACACACTTTTTCTCCAAGATCATCTAGAGCTCTAGACCACTTTCTAGTTTTTTCATTTCTGTGATGGATACAATATTCATCTTCTATTTGATTAATTCCACAAGGTCTATGTATTCCACAAAAATTAACATGCTTATAGGAAATAGCATTCTTAGGAGTTTGAGCATGCTTATTGCAATCATTAACAACAATGTCATTCTTCATGCAAGCCTCTTTAAAAGGTTCATGATACTTATCAAAATTCTTTTTAGGCAATTCTAAATGAGAAGCAAAGGCTTTATAAAGATTTGCAGCAACTTGAGAGTCAAGACCATAAGTAGCACTCATATTTCGAAATTTATCAGTATTCATAAAAGTTTCAATGCATTCATAATCATAGTTTATACCTGACTCTTTACCTTTGTCGTTCTCCCAATCTTCAGCGTTCTCCTTAATCCGATCAAGAAGGTCCCTTTTAAACTCTTCTTTATTGCTCGTGAATGATCCAGAACAAGTAGTATCCAGCAAGGTCTTATCTTGAAAAGAAAGTCTTGCATAGAAATTATCAATGATGATATTACCTGGAAGCTCATGATTGGGGCATTTGAGCATTAAAGTCTTCAATCTCTCCCATGCTTGGGCAATACTCTCTCCATCATGAGGCCAAAAATTATATATATGGTTTCGATCTTTGTGAATTTCACTTGGAGGATAGAACTTGGAATAAAATAGAGGCACAATATCCTTCCAATCAAGAGAGCGCCCGTCCTTCAATAGTTTATACCAATGCGCCGCTTCACCAGATAGCGATATAACAAATAATTTCTTTCTAACTTCATCCATTGAAATACCTGCACACTTGAATAACCCGCATAATTCATGCAAAAACAGTAAATGATTCCTAGGATGGACAGTTCCATCCCCTTCATAGCGGTTATCCATAACACGTTCAATAATTTCCATAGGTATTTTATACGGAATACTTTCAGCAGGTGGATTTAAAATATCAGAAGCATCATTAGAGTTATCGCATATGGGAGATAAAGCATTATCAGAACAAAATATTTCTTCCAAAGCGGAGGAGCTAAAAAGATTATTTTTATGTAAACCAGCTTCCCCAAGCTTAGACTTCTTCATAGCATTAGCAGTAATTGCATTCATACTAATAACATTGCTACTATCATGTAAATAAGGTTCCATAGGTTTTTTAATTTTTGTATCAAACCATCCATGTCTTAAATCAGGAAATAGAATAAGAAGCTCTTTGTTGTCCATTATGCCTAACTAGTGTAAACAAGAAACAAAATGTCGTAATTGCAGAGTCTAAAGGAAATAGCTTCGAGCACACACACAATGGCGCCAGAAAAGTACTGTTACCTGGAACCGGAGTATGAGTGCCTTTTACCTTTCCTCCCCGGCAACGGCGCCAGAAAAGTGCTTGATGTCTACGGGTGCTTCTATTCTTGTAGACAGTGTTGGGCCTCCAAGAGCAGAGGTTTGTAGAACAGCAGCAAGTTTCCCTTAAGTGGATTACCCAAGGTTTATCGAACTCAGGGAGGAAGAGGTCAAAGATATCCCTCTCAAGCAACCCTGTAATCACAAAGCAAGAAGTCTCTTGTGTCCCCAACACACCAAATACACTTGTCAGGTGTATAGGTGCACTAGTTCGGCGAAGAGATAGTGAAATACAAGTAATATGGATGTATATGAGTGGTAATAGCAATCTGAATAAAATATGGCAGCGAGTAAACATGCAATAGAACAGTAAATAAACGGTGTTTTCAGTATTGGAAACAAGGCCTAGGGATCATACTTTCACTAGTGGACACTCTCAACATTGATCGCATAATAAATACTTCTTCTCATATGTGCTACATACACTCTTGTTTGATAATGAACATCATTCGTTGCGTAGGATTACACGAACCCTCAATGCCGGAGTTAACAAGCTCCACAACATTCGATATTCATGTTTAAGTAACCTTAGAGCATAATAGATCATTGCAAAATAAACCAAGAACTAACATAGCGCACGCACTGTCCACATTACACTATGAAGGAGGAATAGATCACATCAATACTATCATAATGACAATTAACTCCACAATCTACAAGAGATCATGATCATAGCCTACGACAAGAACCACACGGTGCACACACTAATCACCTTTACACCATGCAGGAGGAATAGACTACTTTAATAACATCACATGAGTAGCACACAACTAGTAGCGATACAAAGCTCATCATATGGATCTCAATCATGTAAAGCAGCTCATGAGATCATTGTATTGGAGTACAGAGAGAGAGATTAACCACATAGCTACGGTAGAGCCCTCAGCCCCGGGGGTGAATTACTCCCTCCTCATCATGGAGGCAGCGATGGCGGTGAAGATGGCGGTGGAGACGGCGGTGGAGATGACTCCGGGGGCAATTCCCCGTCCGGCAGGGTGCCGGAACAGAGACTTCTGTCCCCCGAATCTTGATTTCGCGATGGCGGCGGCTCTGGAAGGTTTTCTCCGTATCGTGGCTCTCCGTCGGTGTTTTTAGGTCAGAGAGGCTTAAATAGGCGAAGAGAGGGAGTCGGAGGGGCCACGGGCTGCCCACACCCTAGGGGGGCGCGCCCCCCCTGGCCCGCGCCGGGGTGTGGTGTGGGGCCCCCCTGGCTCCCCTCTCGTCCCTCTCCGGTGCTCTGGAAGCTTCCGGGAAAATAGGAACCTGGGCGGTGATTTCGTCCGATTCCGAGAATATTTCGTTACTAGGATTTCTGAAACCAAAAACAGCAGAAAACAGCAACTGGCCTTTCGGCATCTCGTCAATAGGTTAGTTCCGGAAAACGCATAATAATGACATATAATGTGTATAAAACATGTAGATATCATCAATAAAGTGGCATGGAACATAAGAAATTATAGATTTTTTTCGACGTCATCCAAATGGCCTCAAACTATAGCATGGGCGGATCCAGACTATAGCCAAGGGGGGCAGCCGCCCCCACTCAATTTTCTGAAACCTTGTACTTAGAAATATGTTAAGCTAAAGGCTGGTTTGCCCGCACTTAGAAATGATATTTGCATCACTTATCATATGTTTGCCCATTTGAATCTTGTCAAATCCTAGATTTGACCAAGATAATTTAAACAAGTTTAAAACATGAAAATGAAAAGGCAAGCTTGTATCCTTCTTAGTCACTCTAAAATGAAGTTTGGGGAGGTTTTTGAAATTTCCATGCTTGAAACCAAAAACCACTTCTCTTCATGCTTGACTTCATAAGACAAAGTTTGGGGATATATAGGGGTAGATACATGATTTTTCTGGTTTGATATGTCTAGACCTTGTTTATCAACTTAATTGAATGCTTACTATATGACATAAGAAGACTATGTGCCTTGATTTTACATTTTTTTAAATTATGCCCATTTGAATCTTGGTCAAATCCTAGGTTTGACCATGATTTAAACAAGTTTAAAACATGAATATGAAAATTAAGCATGTATCCTTCGTAGTCACTCCAAAATGAAGCTCTTGAGAGGGTTTTTGAAATTTCCATGTTTGAAACCAAAAAACCACGTACTTCTCTTCATGCTTGACTTCATAAGACAGAGTTTGGGGTTAGGGGTAGCTTGATACATGATTTTTCTCGTTTGAATATGTCTAGACCTTGTTATCAACTTAATTGAATGCTTACTATATATATGACATAAGAAGACTATGTGCATTGGTTTTTCATTTTATTGTTTTTTTAATTTTATGCCCATTTGAATCTTGGTCAAATCCTAAGTTTGACCATGATTTAAACAAGTTGAAAACATGAATATGAAAAATTAAGCATATATCCTTCTTAGTCACTCCAAAATGAAGCTCTTGGGAGGGTTTTTGAAATTTCCATGTTTGAAACCAAAAACCACATATCTTCATGCTTGACTTCATGAGATAGAGTTTAGGGTTAGGGGTAGATACATGATTTCTCTGGTTTGAATATATCTAGACCTTGTTTATCAACTTAATTGAATGCTTACTATGTGACATAAGAAGACTATGTGCCTTGATTTTCCATTTTTTGTTTTTTCTGAATATTTATGCCCATTTGAATCTTGGTCAAATCCTAGGTTTGACCATGATTTAAACAAGTTTAATAAAACATGAATATGAAAAATTAAGCATATATCCTTCTTAGTCACTCCAAAATGTAGATCTTGGTAGGGTTTTTAAAATTTCCATGTTTGAAACCAAAAACCACGACTTCTCTTCATGCATGCTTGACTTCATAAGACAGAGTTTAGGGCTAGGGTAGCTAGATACATGATGTTTCTGGTTTGAATATGTCTAGACCTTGTTTATCAACTTAATTGAATGCTTACTATATGACATAAGAAGACTACGTGCCTTGGTTTTTCATTTATTTTCATTTATTTTGAATTTTTATGCCCATTTGAATCTTGGTCAAATCCTAGGTTTGACCATGATTTAAACTAGTTTAAAACATAAATATGAAAAATTAAGTATCTATCCTTCTTAGCCACTCCAAAATGAAGCTCTTGGGAGGGTTTTTGAAATTTCCATGATTGAAACCAAAAACCACTTCTCTTCATGCTTGACTTCATAAGTCAGGGTTTAGGGATATATATATAGGGGGTACATACATGATTTTTCTGGTTGGAATATGTCTAGAACTTGTTTTTCAACTTGAGCTTATCTAGAGCTTGTTTTTAATTTTTTTATACCCATTTGATTCTTCGTCAAATCCTAGGTTTGTTGACCTAGATTTGAACAAGTTTAAAACATGAATATGAAAAGGTAAGCATGTATGCTTCTTAATTAGTCACTCCAAAATGAAGCTCTTGGGAGGGTTTTTGAAATTTCCATGATTTAAACCAAAAACCACTTCTCTTCATGCTTGACTTCATAAGTTAGGGTTTAGGGATATATAGGGGGTAGATACATCATGATTTTTCTGGTTTGAATATGTCTAGAGCTTGTTTATCAACTTAATTGAATGCTTACTATATGACATAAGAAGACTATGTGCCTTGATTTTTCATTTTTTTAAATTATGCCCTTTTGAATATTGGTCAAAACCTAGGTTTGACAAAGATTTAAAAAAGATTAAAACATGAAAATGAAAAAGTAAGCCTTGATCCTTCTTATTAACTCCAAAATGAAGGTTTTTGGGAGGGTTTTTGAAATATCCATGTTTGAAACCCAAAACCACTTCTCTTCGTGCAGAGTTTAGGGTTAGGGGTAGCTAGACACATGAATTTTCTGGTATTTCATTTTTTTTTGAATTTTCATGCCCATTTCAATCTTGGTGAAATCCTAGGTTTGAGCAAGACTTAAACAAATTTAACACGTGAAAACGAATAAGCATGGATCCTTCTTAGTCACTCCAAAATGTACCAATTGATAGATGTGTTAACTTTGCTTCATGGAAAAAATAATGTCATGTAAATGAGTTAACTTGGATTTCCTACCCTTGAATCCATAGGAAACTTTGTTCTAATGCACTATAATAATCAACCGAGTTTTTACACCAACAGGTCTGTCACTTACGTGTGGTGCCCATGCGTGAGGTCCCACACTTCAGTGAGCACAAGTCACGTGCGTAGGTACGCAAACTCCCAGCCATTTTCTTTGTCAAGAGAAGACGCATCAGGATGCGTATTGGAAGTCTCTGGGTCCTTCAGGATCCTTCGGTTGTCCCTCTCACAAAAAAAACAAATCTCTCTTCTCGGCCTCGCTCGACTCGCTCGCTCGCTCGCACCTCCTGCTCACTGACAAACCCTGCACAAAAGTCAACATCATCACCCGAAAAAGGGGAGACACCATAATTCTCTCCCTTCTTCTCTCCTTCCGAGTGATCCCTCTTCCTCCGAGTTTCACTCGACGGGCAAACACATATGTGCTGCATAGTAATAATAATAAAAAGGTAGAAAAATCAACCTACGAATCTATAATTAAATACGTTAAACTAGGGTTTTTCCCAGTACTACAGATCAAGTTCATAAAAAATCCAACTACGGGGTTCGAACAACCCCATTTCTAATCAAAGAATTTTTTCGACGTCATCCAAATGGCCTCAAACTATAGCATGGGCGGATCCAGACTATAGCCAAGGGGGGCAGCCGCCCCCACTCAATTTTCTGAAACCTTGTACTTAGAAATATGTTAAGCTAAAGGCTGGTTTGCCCGCACTTAGAAATGATATTTGCATCACTTATCATATGTTTGCCCATTTGAATCTTGTCAAATCCTAGATTTGACCAAGATAATTTAAACAAGTTTAAAACATGAAAATGAAAAGGCAAGCTTGTATCCTTCTTAGTCACTCTAAAATGAAGTTTGGGGAGGTTTTTGAAATTTCCATGCTTGAAACCAAAAACCACTTCTCTTCATGCTTGACTTCATAAGACAGAGTTTGGGGATATATAGGGGTAGATACATGATTTTTCTGGTTTGATATGTCTAGACCTTGTTTATCAACTTAATTGAATGCTTACTATATGACATAAGAAGACTATGTGCCTTGATTTTACATTTTTTTTAAATTATGCCCATTTGAATCTTGGTCAAATCCTAGGTTTGACCATGATTTAAACAAGTTTAAAACATGAATATGAAAATTAAGCATGTATCCTTCGTAGTCACTCCAAAATGAAGCTCTTGAGAGGGTTTTTGAAATTTCCATGTTTGAAACCAAAAAACCACGTACTTCTCTTCATGCTTGACTTCATAAGACAGAGTTTGGGGTTAGGGGTAGCTTGATACATGATTTTTCTCGTTTGAATATGTCTAGACCTTGTTATCAACTTAATTGAATGCTTACTATATATATGACATAAGAAGACTATGTGCATTGGTTTTTCATTTTATTGTTTTTTTAATTTTATGCCCATTTGAATCTTGGTCAAATCCTAAGTTTGACCATGATTTAAACAAGTTGAAAACATGAATATGAAAAATTAAGCATATATCCTTCTTAGTCACTCCAAAATGAAGCTCTTGGGAGGGTTTTTGAAATTTCCATGTTTGAAACCAAAAACCACATATCTTCATGCTTGACTTCATGAGATAGAGTTTAGGGTTAGGGGTAGATACATGATTTCTCTGGTTTGAATATATCTAGACCTTGTTTATCAACTTAATTGAATGCTTACTATGTGACATAAGAAGACTATGTGCCTTGATTTTCCATTTTTTGTTTTTTCTGAATATTTATGCCCATTTGAATCTTGGTCAAATCCTAGGTTTGACCATGATTTAAACAAGTTTAATAAAACATGAATATGAAAAATTAAGCATATATCCTTCTTAGTCACTCCAAAATGTAGATCTTGGTAGGGTTTTTAAAATTTCCATGTTTGAAACCAAAAACCACGACTTCTCTTCATGCATGCTTGACTTCATAAGACAGAGTTTAGGGCTAGGGGTAGCTAGATACATGATGTTTCTGGTTTGAATATGTCTAGACCTTGTTTATCAACTTAATTGAATGCTTACTATATGACATAAGAAGACTACGTGCCTTGGTTTTTCATTTATTTTCATTTATTTTGAATTTTTATGCCCATTTGAATCTTGGTCAAATCCTAGGTTTGACCATGATTTAAACTAGTTTAAAACATAAATATGAAAAATTAAGCATCTATCCTTCTTAGCCACTCCAAAATGAAGCTCTTGGGAGGGTTTTTGAAATTTCCATGATTGAAACCAAAAACCACTTCTCTTCATGCTTGACTTCATAAGTCAGGGTTTAGGGATATATATATAGGGGGTACATACATGATTTTTCTGGTTGGAATATGTCTAGAACTTGTTTTTCAACTTGAGCTTATCTAGAGCTTGTTTTTAATTTTTTTATACCCATTTGATTCTTCGTCAAATCCTAGGTTTGTTGACCTAGATTTGAACAAGTTTAAAACATGAATATGAAAAGGTAAGCATGTATGCTTCTTAATTAGTCACTCCAAAATGAAGCTCTTGGGAGGGTTTTTGAAATTTCCATGATTTAAACCAAAAACCACTTCTCTTCATGCTTGACTTCATAAGTTAGGGTTTAGGGATATATAGGGGGTAGATTCATCATGATTTTTCTGGTTTGAATATGTCTAGAGCTTGTTTATCAACTTAATTGAATGCTTACTATATGACATAAGAAGACTATGTGCCTTGATTTTTCATTTTTTTAAATTATGCCCATTTGAATCTTGGTCAAATCCTAGGTTTGACCAAGATTTAAACAAGATTAAAACATGAAAATGAAAAATTAAGCCTTGATCCTTCTTATTCACTCCAAAATGAAGCTTTTGGGAGGGTTTTTGAGATATCCAGGTTTGAAACCCAAAACCACTTCTCTTCATGCATAGTTTAGGGTTAGGTGTAGATACATGAATTTTTGGTTTATAGTAAGCATTCAAGTTGATAAACAAGGTTTAGACATATTCAAACTAGAAAAATCATGTATATACCCCCTAAGGCTAAACTCTGTGATATATATGAAGTCAAGCATATAAGAGGAATGGTTTTGGGTTTCAAACATGGAAAATTCAAAAACCCTCCCAAAAGCTTCATTTTTTGAGTGAATAAGAAGGATCCAGGCTTACTTTTTCATTTTCATGTTACTGACTTGTTTAATTCTTGGTCAAACCTAGGATTTGACCAAGATTCAAATAGGCATAAAAATTCAATAAAGAATTCAAAAAATGAAAAACCAAAGCACATAATTAAGCTTCTTAAGTTATAGTAAGCATTCATGTTGATCAACGGAGTCTATACATATTTAAACATTAAAAATCATGTATATACCCCAACCCTAAACTCTGTCTAATGAAGTCAAGGACGAAGAGAAGTGGTTTTCGGTTTTTTTTTTGAATTTTTATGCCCATTTGAATCTTGGTCAAATCCTTGCAGGTTTGACCAATATTTAAACAAGTTTAAAACATGAAAATGAAAAGTAAGTGTGGATCCTTCTTATTCACTCCAAAATGAAGCTTTTGGGAGGTTTTTTTAAATTTTCCATGTTCGAAACCCAAAATGATATCTCTCCGTGCTTTACTTCATAAGACAAAGTTTAGGGGTAGGGGGTAGATACATGATTTTTCTGGTTTGAATATGTCTAGACCTTGTTTATCAACTTGAATGCTTATTATGTGACATCAAAAGACTATGTGTTTAGTTTTTTTTTGAATTTGTTATGCCCATTTGAATCTTGGTCAAATCCTAGGTTTGACCAAGATTTAAACCAGTTTAAAACATGAAAATGAAAAGTAAGCCTGGATTCTTCTTAGTCACTCCAAAATGAAGCTTTTGGGAGGTTTTTTAAATTTCCATGTTTGAAACCCAAAACCACTCCTCTTAATGCTTGACTTCATAAGACAGAGTTTAGGGTTAGGGGCCAAGTATATACATGATTTTTCTTGTTTAAATATGTCTAGACTTTGTTTATCAACTTGAATGCTTACTATATGACATCAAAAGACTATGTGTTTGGTTTTGATTTTTTTGAATTTGTTATGTCCATTTGAATCTTGGTCAAATCCTAGGTTTGACCAAGATTTAAACCAATTTAAAACATGAAAATGAAAATGAAAGCCTGGATTCTTCTTAGTCACTCCAAAATGAAGCTTTTGGGAGTTTTTTCAATTTCCAATGTTTGAAACCCAAAACCACTTTTCTTCATGCTTGACTTCATAAGACAGAGTTTAGGGTTAGGGGGTATATACAATATTTTTCTGGTTTGAATATGTCTAGACTTCGTTGATCAACTGTAATGCTTACTATATGACATAAGAAGCTTATGTGCTTTGGTTTTTTTTTTATTTCTTTTTTGAATTTTTATGCCCACTTGAATCCTGGTCAAATCCTTTGTTTGACCAAGATTTAAACAAGTTAAAACATGAAAATGAAAAAGTAAGCCTGGCTCCTTCTTAGTCATGAAAATGAGTTAACTTGGCTTTCCAACCCTTGAATCCATAGGAAACTTTGTACTAATGCAGTATAATAATCACCCGAGTTTTTACACCAACAGGTCTGTCACTTACGTGTGGTGCCCATGCGTGAGGTCCCAAACTTCAGTGAGCACAAGTCACATGCGGTAGGCAGGCAAAATACCCGATCAATCCGGGCGGTGGCTGTTAAGGACCCGATCGCATTTCTTGCTTTCAGACTGGGGTCTACCATGTAAAAGTTTGTTCCTTTTGGATGCATCACTCGTATTTGCAAGTTTTTTGGGGGTCCCGCAAATTCAGGGTAGCATCATGCCCCCCTTCCCACGCCAACACAAACAGAGTTCAACACAACCTAATTAAGCAAGGTTCAACACAGACATAGTTCAACAACCCCTAATTAAGCTAATAGGTTCACCACAAACGCTGCTGAGCAGCAAACATAAACAGAGTTCAACAAAAGATGCTGCTTTTGAAGCAGTAGGAGAGACAAACATGCACAACAGTTACGGAGTATATTTACCATCTTCTTCCTGTCGCCTCCTCCCGGTCCCGCTTCTTCTGCTTCTTGCTGCCCATACCTTTAATCTTTGGTGGCTTGGGCTTGGGAGGAGGCACACGACCGGTCTCGATAGCTTGGTTCAATTTCTTCCTTAGGAATAGCCCATAGGCCATGTGGTTGGCTATGAAGCCGGATCGGTTAACAGTTTCCCCAACTTTGAGACAGCCGGACCCACCGGCTTCGGCATGCTGCAGGACGCTTCGAAAGTCAACCTTTATGCTCTTTGTGCAGAAGGGGCAGCTGTTCCTGGCACCAGTCCAGGGTTCACTCCAATACTTGTCGAACTTCCCCGCCTTAAGCTTGTTGAGAGTGGCCCTGGCCTTCCTATGACGCGACTCGACATCGCTGTCAACCTCATCAGTAGCAACCTGATACATGCCAAATAAACAGGTGAAGCAAATATGTAGCAGTTGCAACTAATAATGAATATGAATCTAAAAAGATTCTGACGCTAATTCAAAACCCTATAGCGCAAAAAAAAGAGGGAGAGACCATAGAGCAAATCGATACAGGGCTATGTTAAATAAGGGAGAGAGGTGAATCGGATGTGAAGCAAATATGTAGCAGTTGCAACTAATACTGAATATGAATCTAAAAAGATTCTGACGCTAATTCAAAACGCTATAGCGCAAAAAAAAGAGGGAGAGACCATAGCGCAAATCGATACAGGGCTATGTTGAATAAGGGAGAGAGGTGAATCGGAACATACTTCCTCCCCCTCGTCGACGATATTCTCGTCGAAGGTCGGCGGCGGCGGTTCAAAGATGAGTTCAACCTCGTCCTCGTCATCTAGGGGATGCTTCCCAAGAGAGTGGACCCATCTACCAACAGCATCAGATGCCGATGAGCGACCGATGGCCCGACCTTCGGCAATGGCCTCCGCTTCGTCTTTGGCATCCGCTGCGGCAATGATCGCCGCCGTTGCGGCCATGCGTGCTGCGGTCGCGGCTCTGGACGCCTCCTCTGCGGCTAAGGCCAGCCGCGCGGCTTTCGCTTTCGCTGCGTTGACGGCGTCGGTTGGGCTCTCCATCGGTGGAATGGGAAGGGGAAGTGAAGAGAGGGTTTTTTCCTAGTCCGTGGAGAGAGGGAGAAGTGTGGACGTGAAATGGATAACTGACGATATTTCAAGATTTGGGAGACATAGCACGAACCGGCAGATGACAGCGCGTGGGTGCATTACCTCATACTGCCTCTGTCCTAGAAAGAGCGTACGTGTGGGTTTTCAAGGCATATTAAGGATTTTATTATTACATTGGGAAACTGTCATCGACCATCACTTTCCTCTTCAACTTTTCCACCTCCAATGATCTAAATGCATGTAGTAAATAAGAAAACCATATTATGCTAAATACTACTACCTCCATCCCAAAGCGTAAGGCTTATATTATTTTTAGAAGCTCAAACTATGTCAAGGTAAACTAAGATTTTACCAAAAATCATTATCATGCAAAATACAAAATTAATATCAATACATAGACAACGATTTTTTTTGGTATGGTATCTACAAAATATTATATTAGTTGATAGATTGTTCTAAATTTTCGTCAACCTTTACTTGCTTTGACTCTTAAAAAAAGACTTAAGCTTTGTGATGGAGGTAGTACGTACTAGTCGTGAAGAAACTATATCCCTCGTGATGAGAAAGAAATATTTTTTACTACCACTCTTTTGTGGACAAATTTTGAAGTGCATTGCAAAACGAGAAGTACACTCTTTTATGGACAAATTTTAACTCTACACCCATTATTTCAGGATGGAGGGAGTATAACCCAACTTGTTTTTTTCTTCTGGGCACTACACTGCTTTTTCCCTGTGCAATGCTTGGTTCTACCCTTTTTCTCAATGTAATGGTCACTTTAAGTCATTTTTTCCCACACACATTTATTTTGTACTTCTCTACAGTGTTGACCGTGCTACTACTATTTGTGTTAGTGCGCCAAAAACAAAATGTTATTTTCTAAGTGCCAAATTAATCTAGGGCGTTGGTTGTGAATCGGTGAACAAAAAAGAGATAGCCCAAAAGAGGAACACACCAAGGTACAAAAACTAGCATATATGCATGTTTCTATGTACATATATATGACCCTGGGTTTGTAGATAAAAAACATTCATATATGCGCTTACTATTAATATACATAAGTTTATGCTGATTCTCTTGGTTTAGGTATATATATGGTTAGGCATCACTACTAATTCAGAAAAAAACAAAAATGTAACTCTTCAAGTGAAGTCATTTTAAGTGACCTAACAACTAAAATTCATATATAGGATTTGTATAGGAATTATGTAGGATTTAGATCACATGTGAATTTTCCCCACACTAGTTGTTTGATTCATAGGAACATATCCTATAGGAATCTTGCAGTGCAAATCCTATAAGAATAAAACATTAGGTCATACCTCATGGAAAATTTCCTTTGGCACAATCAAACACAACTCATCTTCCTATATGATTCAACTAGCCATTAAATCTCAATCCTATGTTTTTCATATTTCTATGGTTTTCCCATCCTATGAATCAAAGGAGCCTTAGGGCTTATATCTTTTTTTAGAAAGGCAAACTATGTTAAGATTGGCCAAGTTTTACGAAAAACCTTTAACATGCAAAATACAAAGTTGAGTCATTTCGTTTGAATCGGAGGGAGTACATTTGACGTTATGGTACTATTTGACAGCTGCTTGGCACTGTATTTTTTTTCGAACCAAACTTCCCCCTTCATGAAGCTTTTATTTTAGCTTCAGTGACTTGATACATCCATATATCTAGACAAAGTTGAGTCAATTCATTTGAATCAGAGGGAGTACATTTGACTATATGGGTATTGTTTGACAACTGCTTGGCACTGTCTTCTTTTTTGAACCAAACTGCCCCCTTCACGAAGCTTTTATTTTGGGATAGAGCTTCACTGACTTGATACTTCCAAGTCTCACAGTGACTTGGTGCCACCATCCACCATCCATCTCAGATCCAATGTATGCGATCGACTTAGAATTTAAACTAAATAATTATTATAATTGCTCAGAAATATTTCAAGAACTTCCAGTTAATCGTGCATATTTCGATTTATATTTTGGTGAAGTTTCATTCGATTTGAATCAAAGGTTTGTGAGCAAATATATACTCCCTCCGGTTCATATTAATTGACTCTAATATGGATGTACTAGACACATTTTAGTTCTAGATACATCCATATTGAAGTCAATTAATATGAATCAGAGGGAGTATTTAGTTTAAACTAGTGCTCGTATACGTAAAAAGCTCTTTAATCACAAGCTAATCGTCCGAGTGGGATGAAATATTCACAGATTTTAGAACAAGGCATCTACATTTTACTGGATTTTTTTCATAATTTTTGTTTTTAGGTTCGAAATAAGAGATAGTTTGGAACGTTGGATCTCAAATGGTTGGTAGATGGTGGCACCAAGTCACAATGAGATTTGGAGACTTCAAGTCACTGCAGCTCTGTCCTTTTATTTTGACAAACTGCAGAGCCGCTGGTGCATCTATGCTTGCGTACGGCCGACGCCGATTCTTAGCAAGGAAGTTCTTCCTATAAGTAGTAGTATCCATACTCCACTCCAAGGCATGTATAAAAAAAAGAACCCATCCCGTTCTCGTTTTCCCGATCACTCTTCTCTGAAGATGGAGGAGGCCCTCTTCTTGTGCCCCCTCTGCCTGCTGCCCTTCAAACCCCCCATATCCAAGGTCGCTCCCTTCCGATTTCATTCTTAGGTTCACCTGTGAGAAATGTCAATGACAACTGATGCCACGTACGTTGTTCCGTGCAGTGCAAGGGCGGTCATATGGGCTGTCGGCGCTGCGTCGGCGAGCTTGCGCCGAACCCGTGCAAGAAGTGCGAGCAGCCGGCGTGGTTGCCGCCGTCGAATCGATCTGGGCCAAGATTGCCGCCGTCGAATCGATCTGGGGCAATGGTCAAGTGCGTCGGCTGCCAGAGCTTGGTCGCCTCCACGGAGTCCTACAAGCACTATATCGCGTGCCCGCATGGTCCGTGCGGCTGCACAGAGGCCATCAATACCGGCTGCAGCTTCACCGGCCCGCCGCGGGAGCTCCTGGTACACCTCCAAGCATCCCACTCCATCCCAGTGTTTACGTTCCAGTATGGCATACCCGCCTGGTGCATAGTTCGTGTTCCGGTACAACCGCGGGGACACCTGTTCATCGGCAGTGGGGAAGAAGACGGTAGCGTGTTCGCCATCACCGTTGGAGCGCTCGGCCCGACCACCATTGTGTCCTGTGTGTGCATCAGGTCGGCCGCGTGCTTGTTTCCGATGTACAAGGCGCAGCTGTTGGTGATTGGTCCGCCGGCGCCGGCGACGGCTGGGACCAGTGACCTCTCGACGGACACCTTGATGGCGGTAATCGAGCCGACGAGCTCCCCGACGCCTAGCTCGATCATGTTGCAGCAGCTCACTTCTTTCCTGGCGGTGCCGCCCCGTTACGCGAAGCAGAATGGAGGGCAGCGTGTGTTGCCTATCTGCGTTTGCATCAACAAGAAGGTTATACAATAATCTTCGTTTAGTCATACTGCAATGTAGTTACTCGAAGATCGGAGGGAGTAGTTTAGTTCGAAGTAGGGTTCGTTCGGATGTATTTTGGACTTGTATAGTAGTACTACTACTCCAGAACTATTAGCTAGCTAGTTGGAGTGCTAGAATGCAGCTCGGAGTATTATAGTATTTTGGCAGTACTACTAGTATATGTATGTGACTGCAAATTCAAACTAAAATGGAGTATTTCTTGCTAATGTTGTTCTTTTGGAGTCATCATTTTTTTCTGAACGTGTTAACTATGCTATTGTCTAAGGATTCGTTTAGATTTCTTTGGTTGAATTCATATTTCGTCTCTTCCTAATTTGGCAAAACTGCACTGTCATGGGCATTCTTACAAGGTCGCTGAAGTTTCGAAGTTTCTTAATGTATATTGCGTAGGGTGTACCCCCTTAACATGGATCTGTTGCATTTTTGGGTTGTATTTTTTTTGGCAATTTTCAGGACCATAAAATAGCACGCCTTCAGTTGAAATTTGAATTAGTGGCCGATACTAGCATGGAGTAGTGAAGTTTTTTTGTACTCCCTCGGTCCCACCAAAAGTGTCTCACCTTTGTTAAAATTTAGATGGATAGATGTATTTTTTTTTACAAAGTTGAGACAACTTTGGTGGGACGGAGCCACGGAGTCGTAGTTGATGGCGAGAAGGTTGATGCCTTGCTAGGTTGGTGTACGTTGCAAAAAGAACAAGGTTGGTGTGTATTTGTTTTATTTGTTCACCATAATACTGACATGGCCATCGATTTGATTAGACAACACAAGCCTGGGATGTTTCACTTATTTATTGTAGGAAGCACGATTAATGTTCTGTAATGATGGGGCTACTCCTATAGTCCGTCTGCTCGGCTCCTACTCGGGTGTCGGGTCACAGTCACACTCTCCTCTTTTTTTGAACACATTCACACTCTCCTCTTTTTTTGAACACATTCACACTCTCCTCTTTTTTTGAACACATTCACACTCTCCTCGAAACTGCAGTAGGCAGTATATGCATAAGAGGAGGAGCGTCTCGGTTCACCTCCGTCGTCTATCCCCACTCCGCCCATCTTCCATAGCACGCGCCTGCGTCTCCGCCATGGCGCTTTCGCATCCTATCCAGCAGTGCCCAGTTTGAGAGCCTCTGTTCTCCAACTCAAACCCCCACCTGCCGCCATTGATCGCCATCTCTCTCCCAAAGTTCGAATCAGTAGATCTCCCAAGAAAATACCAACCCCATTGTACCACCTGCCTCATTGCGATGGCGAAATCGAGCAGGGTCTGTGGATCTGGGCTGTTTCACAAGGTGTTTACGGAAGGCCCCCTTGAAGTGCTCATCAGCCAGTGCGACGCCATCACCGCCGCGTCCCTAGTCGGTTCCTCCAAAAGTATTCTTCAGTCAGCCAAATACAGTGCCACTCTGCCTGCTTCTCAGCCGTTTGGCCTTCCGTGTGTTCTCTGTTGTGACCCGGCGGATAAACCATGGGCGGTGTTCAAGGAGGATTTGCCGGTGCACAGCAAGTGCAAACTACTGCCGCTGGACAGGTTCTCCTATGATGGCCTAATGCCACACGGTAAGGATGAGGAGCGGGCAGGCGCCAATGGAGATTGGATCGCCATGGTTGGCCCCGAAGGCAAGTGGAACCTCCTCAATGTCTACACTCATCGCAAGATTAAGCTTCCATCTTTGAGGAACAAGTTGGAAACCACACGCAATCCACTTATATTCGAGTATCAGCGTTCTGCTATTCAACTGCAGAAGATAGCTATTTGCCAAGTTCCTACAGCTGCTAGGGGGTATCAAGATTTCTCCCTTGTCGCAATCTTCGACTTTGCAATTGCCTACCTCCATGGCGAATATCCTCGTACATGGATATTTCTTGAAAACCAGTTTCAGTACGGCGCCATATACTGCGATGCAATTATACATAACGGACTTGTGTTCGCCGTTACTGAGCTTGGAAATGTTTATGCATGGGATCCTAATCAATTTGGTAACATTTCCTCCCTATCTTTTTTATATACGTAACTTATATAGTATTTCACCTCTTATTTGTTGAACTGTCTTGGCATCTTTTGGCTTAAAGGAATTCCATAGGCGCACACCATAACCCTCTTGTGGTATGGACATATATAGAATTTAACATCTATAGGAATTTTAGTATGGTCTAATGTGCATGTTGTTCCTTAGGAAAAAGGCCCCCTAGTAATTAAGTTTCTTTATTATTACTCCCTAGAAAATTTAAGGTAGAGTAGAAATAGAATCAATAAAGGTGCCATGCAATATTGATAAAGACTTTCATTTGTTTATATTCCCCCGGTTCTAGAGAATAAGGAGTACTATATTCAAACCATCTAAAATTTGGACCAATATTTTCGGGAACATGTTTTAAATCCATATGAAGTTTTACCAAGATGTTCGAAATATATTTCAAACCATCTTATGTTCGACCATGATTTTATAAAGTACTAGTATTGGCATCCCAATATCAAATCAATATCACTAGTAGATAAATCATGAAATATATTTTCATGTGACGTGTTCTTTCCTTTTTCAAGGTCCTATAGTGCTCCCTGCTCCATTCATTCCGTGGACGGCTGGATTTGATGGCGATGATGATTTTGACTCTAATAGTCGTACGTGGTGGCTGGCAAGATCTCAAGATCGTTCTAGACTTCTCCTGGTCTATGCACGTGGCGTAATGGATTTTGACGCTGACGGTGCTCCAACTTATTATGATAGTACCCCTTCTGTCCATTGCGGTCGCGCTGTTCACAGCTATTCGGGGTATACCTGCATTGTATTCTCGAATGACACTAGTCGGTTACTTCCAGCCAACCCGTGGGAAAGGGTTACTAATCTTGGAGACTATTCTATGTTCCTTGGGTTGAACTATCCGATTTTCATGCCAGTGGGTGGTGCAACATTTCCCCCAGGATATTTGACAAGAAGAAACTGCATCTACACCACGCCTCAGGCCATTGGCTCTCAGTTTGACACATCACATCAAGAAATTTTCCGCTTCAGTCTAAATGGCGAAGACCACCAAAGCATATCTTTCTCAAGCAGCGGTCCAGGGGCCAACTGGCATACGGGGTTTTGGTTCATCCCAAGCTACACCAACGCGCTGGACTGGAACAAAGACAATCAGAGTTAGGGATATTTATGTAATAGTAGGATCATACTACTAGCTAGCTCAGTTGGTCTTGACTCCTATTTAACTATTTATAGCTAATGTACTTAGGTGATAAATTTATGCTATTTGCATGAACCCAGGTGCTTCTTTTAATTTGATCAAATACGGTCTATACACATGCATGGTTGTTTGGCTGTTTCAGTGTCCCTAGAGGCATACATATATACTGTTATTTAGCAATCTTTATTACAGTACAAAGGTCTTAACCTCATGGTTCACAGAAAGTATAAACGTAGATCAACCATCTAAACATAGAAGACATTCTAGTGTATGATTCTTACATATACACATCAACATCCTATCAGAAAATCTTAATGTGAATTGTACTGGCTGTACAAACCCGTGCATCATTCTCTAGCCGGTTGCACCCAAAAACCAAATCGTGG